>JAECWY010000224.1:0-144310 GCA_018151275.1 Drosophila prosaltans
GAATTATGTTGAATAAATCTACAATAAAGTTTGTAACGTTGTAAAGATCATATGTCACAATTAATGGGGGTGAAACTAGATTGGGATTAACATTCTCTCCTATCCTTTCCCCGATCCCATTCCTTTGTGTGTGTGTCACCGTAGTATATGTTTCTCCTCTGGCATTGGCATCCGGGTTGTACCCTACCCAATGCCAAGGAGAGTGTAGTGTTTATTTGTAGTGTGCCTGGATACTGGGTCGCCCCACAGCCAACGTCCGGGTTGTACCCTTGTTGACTGTGATGGCGGCTAGTATCCATTGGCATGCGACCAGAATTTATGTTGTGATCGATGTCCGGGTTGTACCCTAGTCGATCACAACATAAATCTTGGGACGTCCCTATGTTGTGTTGTATTACGTCCAGGTATCCAGGTTATACCTTAGCCGACTTAGTTTTATGTTTCCCTTTTGTGACCCTGTATTTTAGTAGTACAATTGTAAGTCGGTGTCCGGGTTGTACCCTAACCGAACTACATGTCTGCATGTATCTGTGTTAAGTTTCTGTCTCCTTCTATCCCTTCTTCTCCCTGTAGTCCGTTCCCCGCGATATCATAGATATACAGCATTAACACTCACTGTAGCTCGAGCAAATCTCTGGTCTCGGCATTCTATTATAAATAATCTATAATGGAAGATCCTGGGGAGACTGAGAGTTGTACCCCAGCCGTAAAACTTCCTTACGGTATGGTCAATTATTTTGACATTATTAACTACATCAGCTGTATTATCCTTAGCTTGGTTCTCTTCACCAAACCAACCTATTTTGAAAAATAATTCCTATCGATCTAATGCACCTAATTTATTACCTAGCTGGTAACAAAATGTTTTCATAAAAACGGTACTTCTGTTATTTTGGGTGGTTTTTATATATATACATACATATACATATATAAGAAATAGTAAATGAGTTTAGGAAAAATTCGAAAGATGATAAATTTTTTTTTTTTTTTTTTGCATGTAAAAATAAAAATTTATTCCATTTAGTTGAAATTAAAAATTTTTGTATATATATTTTTTTTTTAATTTTGCTTGCTAATGCGAGAAAGAAAAAAAATTTTTTTTTGTGTGTGACATGGAAATAAAGTTAGTCATGTGGTTGGCTCACAATTCAGGTATACATGTCATTAATTTTTACATTACATACTCCAACCACATGTGTTAGTATAAAGCCTGTTATTTTTTTTGTTAGTAATTTTGAAAACAGCGCTTTCGCGCAGCGTTTGCCTTATAGATAATATTTATTAATTCTATAGTAAACTAGGTTTAGCATTTAAGCAGCCTGCTTATGTTACTTCGCACCAGGGTAAAGTTGTTTTTCTGCTTCACTTAGACGCTCTCTGTAGCGTTGTCGGTCATTTTCCGATAGGTTTGTCTTCAGCATGTCCAGTATGAGTCTTCTTTCCTTCAATGCTTTGGTGATGCGGCCGCCTTCTTCTTTCTTTGTTTTGTCTTGGGCTGCCGTCTTGCTTTGTACCCCTCTATTGTTAGAGGACGTGGTCCCGCGGTTGGATACACCTCCAGGTACTCCTGGATGGAAGGTGGATCCCCTTTGCTCGACAAAAGCAGAATCGCTTTCCTCGCTGGTCACGGTGTTTGTTTCCGTTTTTTGGTCTTTTCTAAATTTTTCTTGTTTGACCATTTGCGATTATACCACTGCTTTCGGGATTGGGTGCACAGATTTTTTTTTGTATTATAAAAGCAACAGCGAACGCATGCTGTCTCGCTCACTCTTGCCAGCCAATGTGGCCCTAGGCGCTTCAGTACAAAACGCATTTCCGAATATCTCCAATATTTATACTCCGATTTCGACAAAATTTGGTCACCAGGTACAGTTTGGGTATATAATATTTATATCGTATTCTTATTTAGCACACCTAATTCTATACCCAAACTGCTCCACCTGACCAAATTTTGTCCAAATCGGACAAAAAATATCGGAGATTTACCTATATGAGTTTTGCACTGAATTGCCAAAGCGACATCGGCTGGCAAGAGAGAGCGAGACAGCATGCATCCGCTGTTACTGCATGTTAAAGAGAATTTTGCATGAAATTGATTGCGATCTTGGGGGTGTTCGATTTAATTGAATATAAGGTACAGGGTATACTCAATATCGGCAGGGACGACTTGCTTGCTTCATTATACCCTGTACCCATAGGGTAAAAGGGTATATTAAAGTCGCTAAAATGTATGTAACAGGGAGAAATATACATTTCTGACCCCATAAAGTATATATATTCTTGATCAGCATCACTAGCTGAGTCGATTGAGCCATGTCCGTCTGTCCGTCCGTCTGTCCGTCTGTCCGTCCGTATGAACACCTAGATCTCGGAGACTATAAAAGCTAGAGCCACCAAATTTTGTGTGAACATGCATCTAATGCATACACAGGTCAAGTTTGTTTCAAATTTTTGCCACGCCCACTTCCGCCCCCGCAAATCGCGAAAACGTATTACTAGAGCTGTATTAAAGATATCGTATTCTTACTTGGCACACCTAATTATATACCCAAACTGGACCAGCTCACCAAATTTTGTCGAAATCGGACAGTAAATATCAAATATCAGATATACCTATATGAGTTTTGCACTGAATTGCCAAGGCGACATTGGCTGGCAAGAGTGAGCGAGACAGCATGCGTTTGCTGCTGCTGCATGTTAAAGAGAATTTTGCATGAAATTGATGACGATTTCGAGGATATTTTATTTTATTTAATATACCTAGTTGGTACAGGGTATACTCAATGTCGGCAGGGACGACTTGCTTGCTTCATTTTGTTTATATATTTATGTGGTTGCTTCATACGTTTGTATGTATGTTTACGAATGAGTGTTAAATGCTCTATAGAATATAGTACACGATCACGCTTAAAAAATAACTATGACATTGATATAGTAAATGCGCCACCGCTACACAGCACTTCAAATGGACAGGTAGAACGATTCCACTCCACGCTAATGGAAATTGGTAGAGCATTAGTGATGGAAAAAAAAGCCCAATACATTCAGTTACAAATAAAATGCCAGTCGAAATAATACACGCTACACCGGATAAGCTTAATCAAACTATTAAAAGCAAACTAATGAGTGCAGAATAGGCAAATCTTGATAGGTACAACCCAGCCAGGCAAAACAGGGGTTTTCGATGTGGGGGAAATAGTATACATTAAGAACAATAAGAGAATTGGGACGTCTATATATAAAATCTATATAAGGCTGAAGCCAAACGTTTTTTTGAGAATGGCAGAACACTGAAAAATTTGTAAATTATATAGATGACAAAATTAAATTGTCTGAGGCCATATGCATTGACGAAGAAGAAAGTTTGGACAAGGCCACCGAGGGAATTCCACAGGAGAGTCTAAAAACTCGTACAATGTTCAATGTGATGTTTTCGATGTGGGCGAAATAGTGTACATTAAGAACAATAAGAGAATTGGGGACAAGCTAACACCCCTATATAAAGAAGCAAAGGTACAGGCAGACATGGAGGGTAGTCCATAAGGACAATCTTAGGTAGTACAGTTCTTGTCAACAAAAAAGTAAATCGCCTAGACTAAGAATAAATCCTAAATGTACAATAACTCATTCCCGGGTTTTCCACTTCTTACAGGATTAAAATTATAATTATGTTAGTATTTGCAACGGTACAGAGCCGGGTCATAGATTATCATATTCGCACTCAAAATTTATCCCCATAATAGAGGGAGATGCACTGGTATGGGAACAACGTGATTACCCAACACACTCAAGCAATCTAACAGACTTCGCTAGGTAACATGGCAGACGAAACATCCAAGCTGGCAGAATTATTTATTTATTAATTATTAGATCCAGACATAGATCATATTAGGAACTTATTGTCCGTACTGCAAGTACACCACTGAATGGCCAGAATTTAATACTCACAATTACTCTAGCCAAGTCTAATATCATAAATCCAACCATTTTTGACCACAACGATTTGAATTCTATTTTAGATGAACATCTTCTAAAAACCCGAATAGTTAGCCTGCTAGAAGCATCCAAAATAAAAATTTTACAGTCGGAGAACATTGTTCACCTCATTATAGCCTATCCAAAAAAAAATTACGATATTCCCGGTGTCACATCAACACGTAACTCTTCAGCTGCCAGACGATATCATCGCCGATTGCAAGGATGAAGTATTAGCAGTCAAGGAATGCGTAGCGACCACCCATGTTTCGATATGCAGGATATCGACGGAAAACACCTGTGCCCGCGCTCTATATGCAAACCGCAATGCTTTCTGTCGCACACAGCCAAGCCACTTGCCAACTAATCATGCAGATTGACGATGGCATCATTGTCATCAACAAGAGCCAAGCAAGGTTCAGCACCGACGACGGCCCAGAAATAAGGGTAAACGGTACGCACCTCATAACATTTCGGTTCTCTGCGATCATAAATGACACAAAATATGTGAATCAGCGCGGAATGGTAGAAAGGGCACCAGGCATCCCAGGGTCACCCCTCCTACCTTTTGGTTGAATCGACATTATTTCTTCCAGAATATTACGCATTGTATTCGTCCGAAAGGTTATCTCAGCATTGGAATGGAATCCGTACACTTGCGGTAGATCCACGTTTACCATTTCATCAATAGCGCTTAAGTATGCCCCTTGCTCTTTATAGCTATAAACCTTATATCCTTTGAAAAACTGGAAAGCATCGTCGAAAATACTGTCGCGAAACTAAACACGCGTGAATGTGTTAAGCAACCGTTTATCGTATTCGTCCGTGACACGACCTCCGCATTGTAATTCCCCTAACATATAACGAACTGTAAGCCAACTTATTCCATTTTCTTGTTCTAGATCGTCCAAGTAATTCTGAACAAAGAGACAACTTGCATACCAATCTGATGAACTAAAATCATAAGGAATATTCCACCCTAGGGACCCATATTTACGGCGTTCTTGGACGACCGTATGAAGAAATGATATTGAATAAACCAGTGGCAGATAAAAGAGCGACTGCGAATAGTCCAAGAAATCCTGAGATAAAATTGTATAAGTGTGTTTCAGTCCTGCTGGTGGCTCATTCGTATATTTTAGCGACATTTGTAAAAGTGTAATAGGAAACTTTGGGTGAGGCTCAGTTGTTATCCAAATACGAAATGCAGGATTAACTACGAAATCTTTTCCTTGAAGGTCAAGGTCCAATAATTGTAGAGTTAAATCTACCATACCGCAAAAGCGGGTGCCTTGATCCTTCATCATCGAGGCAAGCTGAGACTAATTTACACGCATGAATTTCCTGACCCTGTCCCATTGAAATTGGGTTGCATTTTTTTGCAAGTAGCTCTATATTTGATGAAGGATCAGAACCAAGGGAGAGAAAACATATCATTGCCATAAGCTCTCGTCTTTCAGAGAACAACTCTTCAAAATTGAGTACGACTGGTTCAGCGAAACGATCACCTAACGAATGTGCTATATATTTTCTACTTTGAGCAATGGTTCTATCCATACACCATGATCGAAGTAGCAACATTTTGCGAAAAGGATCAAGGGAATTGTAACCATCAGGAATAGTTTCATTCTCTGGCGCATCCTTTTTAAGCCAAGTGAACCACGGTCTCTCATTTCCAATTACTTTGGTGAGGATATGAACAAAAGGCGATAGATTAGAAAGTTGTATCAAATTCAGCCACGTTTCATCTGTTACCCATCGAAATGGGACAGCAGGACAATCATTAAGATTTAATGCTGTGCCTCCTTTTATAAAAGTCTGGAATTCGTCAAATGTAATTAGCTCAAGCTGTCGATCAATGCTAAGTGCCATTAGAAGTATCAGAAGAAATTTATCCTTTTCATAAAGTCCACGAGATTTATAGCGATATATTTCAAATGTTAGATAGTTAATTATTCTTCTAATGCGTTTTTTGAGTTATGTGGGTTTTTGCAGAATTGTGCATAGAAGCATCAAATCTTTCCAAAAACTGAACCAAAGAAGTCTGATACATGTTATTTACTATAGCCATACTACAAACAAGAAAATACAGAACACTACCACGGGTAGCTACAGCTCGATATTCTTCACGTGCTGCATTTATTTTTGCTTCAGTAACTTTGGCAATCTCAATCTTTTCTTTTACTTCAAAAGCTGTATTTTTACTGGTATTGAGCACATCAATCCAGCAAGCTTCCCTGTGTTGTTGACAATTTGTGAAGTAAATTGGCTTCTAACTCTTTCATTTTCTTCATGTTTCCTGTAACGGTCTCAACTAACTGTACACATTCATCCTCTAACTCTTTTCGATCAGTAACAATAACACGACTGTAATGGTCGGGGTTCTATTAAAAGAATTTAAAAATTTTGGCAGGCTGGCCTTTTAAATCGTTATTTAGGCGCGTAAGAAAAATTCTCGCAAGCGATTAAAAGTCCCTAGCATTGCTTGAAAGTTTGGTTATCAATACAAGAATAGAGGGCGCAACGCAGCTTTAACTATGGCCTCTGACCAGAGACACTGAATACAGACACTGATTCTCTCGCCACCCAAAAACTAAATTATATTGAAGTTGTAACCATTTCACCTCGTTTGTATTCTTGTTGCGGAAACGTGTTAAAAATTCAAACAGAGCGAACACAAAAGTAAATCTAAAACCATCTTGTTTACAAGTAAAACCAAATGAAACCAAAATTGTCACAATATTCAAGCCATCGGAAGGCTTGGGCAGAAAGCGTGATTTTTGGCACATTCCTCCGGGAAAATAGTGTTTAAAAATAAATAAAATCGTATATGTTTGGGCATTAACAGCCACAGGTTTGTTTCATTAAAAGAAAAAAACTGGAAGCCGCCGATCTTCCTAATAAACGCAAATTATTACCAATCCAACAGGTAGCTACGGCTACATCGTTTTGCGCATTCGAGGCTCAGCTTTGCGGAGAGCAACTGGCTGCTGGAGTACCCCTGCATTTTTTTGAATTAGAGTATATCAGAACTTGGGAAGTTAACAAAGATATAGGAAAGAAAAAAAAAAACAGTAACACCGTAACCACCATCAACCGAGACCAGAACCCCCTCATCAGTGTCGTTATTTTATTCTGTTTCTATTGTTTTTCTTCAAATTTGGCTTAAGCTTAGGTACAAAAAGTCTTAGTCAGCTATTATGAGTGTTACTGTATGTATGTTGCAATCACAATGTAAAATTGCGGGGGCGGAAGTGGGCGTGGCAAAAATTTTAAACTTTCTTAATTTGCGTAGGCACTAAACAAAAGTTCAAGTACTCTCGAAATCGCAATCCATTAAAAGCGAAATTCCCTTTAACATGCAGCAGCAGCGAACTCATGCTATCTCGCTCTTTCTTATCTGCCAATGCCGCCTTGGCAATTCAGTACAAAATTCAAATGGCTATATCTCCGATGTTTATCGTCCGATTTGAACGAAATTTAGTCCTTTAGTGCAGATTGACTATATAATTATGTCTACCAAATAAGAATAAGATATCTTTAATACGGTTCTTGTAAATTGATTTTAAAATTTTCTTTTTTTATATATATATATATATATAGTATATATAATATATATAGTATATATAATCTTGATCAGCATCACTAGCCGAGTCGATTGAGCCATGTCCGTCTGTCCGTCCGTCCGTCCGTCCGTTTGTCCGTCTGTCCGTCCGTCCGTCCGTCCGTATGAACACCCAGATCTCGGAGACTATAAGAGCTAGAGCCATCAAATTTGGTGTGCACACCCAAACTGCTCCACCTGACCAAATTTTGTCCAAATCGGACAAAAAATATCGGAGATTTACCTATATGAGTTTTGCACTGAATTGCCAAAGCGACATCGGCTGGCAAGGGAGAGCGAGACAGCATGCATCCGCTGTTGCTGCATGTTAAAGAGAATTTTGCATGAAATTGATTGCGATCTTGGGGGTGTTCGATTTAATTGAATATAAGGTACAGGGTATACTCAATATCGGCAGGGACGACTTGCTTGCTTCATTTTGTTTATATAATTATGTGGTTGCTTCATACGTTTGTATGTATGTTTACGAATGAGTGTTAAATGCTCTATAGAATATAGTACACGATCACGCTTAAAAAATAACTATGACATTGATATAGTAAATGCGCCACCGCTACACAGCACTTCAAATGGACAGGTAGAACGATTCCACTCCACGCTAATGGAAATTGGTAGAGCATTAGTGATGGAAAAAAAGCCCAATACATTCAGTTACAAATAAAATGCCAGTCGAAATAATACACGCTACACCGGATAAGCTTAATCAAACTATTAAAAGCAAACTAATGAGTGCAGAATAGGCAAATCTTGATAGGTGCAACCCAGCCAGGCAAAACAGGGGTTTTCGATGTGGGGGAAATAGTATACATTAAGAACAATAAGAGAATTGGGACGTCTATATATAAAATATATATAAGGCTGAAGCCAAGCGTTTTTTTGAGAATGGCAGAACACTGAAAAATTTGTAAATTATATAGATGACAAAATTAAATTGTCTGAGGCCATATGCATTGACGAAGAAGAAAGTTTGGACAAGGCCACCGAGGGAATTCCACAGGAGAGTCTAAAAACTCGTACAATGTTCAATGTGATGTTTTCGATGTGGGCGAAATAGTGTACATTAAGAACAATAAGAGAATTGGGGACAAGCTAACACCCCTATATAAAGAAGCAAAGGTACAGGCAGACATGGAGGGTGGTCCATAAGGACAACCTTAGGTAGTACAGTTCTTGTCAACAAAAAAGTAAATCGCCTAGACTAAGAATAAATACTAAATGTACAATAACTCATTCCCGGGTTTTCCACTTCTTACAGGATTAAAATTATAATTATGTTAGTATTTGCAACGGTACAGAGCCGGGTCATCGATTATTCGCACTCAAAATATATCCCCATAATAGACGGAGATGCACTGGTATGGGAACAACGTGATTACCTAACACACTCAAGCAATCTAACAGACTTCGCTAGGTAACATGGCAGACGAAACATCCAAGCTGGCAGAATTATTTATTTATTAATAAATGTTAGATCCAGACATAACTCCATATTAGGAACTTATTTCCTGGAAGACAACAAAAAAGCAAAACCACAATAACTCTAGCCAAGTCTAATATCATAAATCCAACCATTTTTGACCACAACGATTTGAATTCTATTTTAGATGAACATCTTCTAAAAACCCGAATAGTTAGCCCGCTAGAAGCATCCAAAATAAAAATTTTACAGTCGGAGAACATTGTTCACCTCATTATAGCCTATCCAAAAAAAAAATTACGATATTCCCGGTGTCACATCAACACGTAACTCTTCAGCTGCCAGACGATATCATCGCCGATTGCAAGGATGAAGTATTAGCAGTCAAGGAATGCGTAGCGACCACCCACGTTTCGATATGCAGGATATCGACGGAAAACACCTGTGCCCGCGCTCTATATGCAAACCGCAATGCTTTCTGTCGCACACAGCCAAGCCACTTGCCAACTAATCATGCAGATTGACGATGGCATCATTGTCATCAACAAGAGCCAAGCAAGGTTCAGCACCGACGACGGCCCAGAAATAAGGGTAAACGGTACACACCTCATAACATTTCGGTTCTCTGCGATCATAAATGACACAAAATATGTGAATCAGCGCGGAATGGTAGAAAGGGCACCAGGCATCCCAGGGTCACCCCTCCTACCTTTTGGTTGAATCGACATTATTTCTTCCAGAATATTACGCATTGTATTCGTCTGAAAGGTTATCTCAGGAATCCGTACACTTGCGGTAGATCCACGTTTACCATTTCATCAATAGCGCTTAAGTATGCCCCTTGCTCTTTATAGCTATAAACCTTATATCCTTTGAAAAACTGGAAAGCATCGTCGAAAATACTGTCGCGAAACTAAACACGCGTGAATGTGTTAAGCAACCGTTTATCGTATTCGTCCGTGACACGACCTCCGCATTGTAATTCCCCTAACATATAACGAACTGTAAGCCAACTTATTCCATTTTCTTGTTCTAGATCGTCCAAGTAATTCTGAACAAAGAGACAACTTGCATACCAATCTGATGAACTAAAATCATAAGGAATATTCCACCCTAGGGACCCATATTTACGGCGTTCTTGGACGACCGTATGAAGAAATGATATTGAATAAACCAGTGGCAGATAAAAGAGCGACTGCGAATAGTCCAAGAAATCCTGAGATAAAATTGTATAAGTGTGTTTCAGTCCTGCTGGTGGCTCATTCGTATATTTTAGCGACATTTGTAAAAGTGTAATAGGAAACTTTGGGTGAGGCTCAGTTGTTATCCAAATACGAAATGCAGGATTAACTACGAAATCTTTTCCTTGAAGGTCAAGGTCCAATAATTGTAGAGTTAAATCTACCATACCGCAAAAGCGGGTGCCTTGATCCTTCATCATCGAGGCAAGCTGAAACTAATTTACGCGCATGAATTTCCTGACCCTGTCCCATTGAAATTGGGTTGCATTTTTTTGCAAGTAGCTCTATATTTGATGAAGGATCAGAACCAAGGGAGAGAAAACATATCATTGCCATAAGCTCTCGTCTTTCAGAGAACAACTCTTCAAAATTGAGTACGACTGGTTCAACGAAACGATCACCTAACGAATATGCTATATATTTTCTACTTTGGGCAATGGTTCTATCCATACACCATGATCGAAGTAGCAACATTTTGCGAAAAGGATCAAGGGAATTGTAACCATCAGGAATAGTTTCATTCTCTGGCGCATCCTTTTTAAGCCAAGTGAACCACGGTCTCTCATTTCCAATTACTTTGGTGAGGATATGAACAAAAGGCGATAGATTAGAAAGTTGTATCAAATTCAGCCACGTTTCATCTGTTACCCATCGAAATGGGACAGCAGGACAATCATTAAGATTTAATGCTGTGCCTCCTTTTATAAAAGTCTGGAATTCGTCAAATGTAATTAGCTCAAGCTGTCGATCAATGCTAAGTGCCATTAGAAGTATCAGAAGAAATTTATCCTTTTCATAAAGTCCACGAGATTTATAGCGATATATTTCAAATGTTAGATAGTTAATTATTCTTCTAATGCGTTTTTGAGTTATGTGGGTTTTTGCAGAATTGTGCATAGAAGCATCAAATCTTTCCAAAAACTGAACCAAAGAAGTCTGATACATGTTATTTACTATAGCCATACTACAAACAAGAAAATACAGAACACTACCACGGGTAGCTACAGCTCGATATTCTTCACGTGCTGCATTTATTTTTGCTTCAGTAACTTTGGCAATCTCAATCTTTTCTTTTACTTCAAAAGCTGTATTTTTACTGGTATTGAGCACATCAATCCAGCAAGCTTCCCTGTGTTGTTGACAATTTGTGAAGTAAATTGGCTTCTAACTCTTTCATTTTCTTCATGTTTCCTGTAACGGTCTCAACTAACTGTACACATTCATCCTCTAACTCTTTTCGATCAGTAACAATAACACGACTGTAATGGTCGGGGTTCTATTAAAAGAATTTAAAAATTTTGGCAGGCTGGCCTTTTAAATCGTTATTTAGGCGCGTAAGAAAAATTCTCGCAAGCGATTAAAAGTCCCTAGCATTGCTTGAAAGTTTGGTTATCAATACAAGAATAGAGGGCGCAACGCAGCTTTAACTATGGCCTCTGACCAGAGACACTGAATACAGACACTGATTCTCTCGCCACCCAAAAACTAAATTATATTGAAGTTGTAACCATTTCACCTCGTTTGTATTCTTGTTGCGGAAACGTGTTAAAAATTCAAACAGAGCGAACACAAAAGTAAATCTAAAACCATCTTGTTTACAAGTAAAACCAAATGAAACCAAAATTGTCACAATATTCAAGCCATCGGAAGGCTTAGGCAGAAAGCGTGATTTTTGGCACATTCCTCCGGGAAAATAGTGTTTAAAAATAAATAAAATCGTATATGTTTGGGCATTAACAGCCACAGGTTTGTTTCATTAAAAGAAAAAAACTGGGAGCCGCCGATCTTCCTAATAAACGCAAATTATTACCAATCCAACAGGTAGCTACGGCTACATCGTTTTGCGCATTCGAGGCTCAGCTTTGCGGAGAACACCTGGCTGCTGGAGTACCCCTGCATTTTTTTGAATTAGAGTATATCAGAACTTGGGAAGTTAACAAAGATATAGGAAAGAAAAAAAAAACAGTAACACCGTAACCACCATCAACCGAGACCAGAACCCCCTCATCAGTGTCGTTATTTCTTTCGCCGATCATTTTTTTCCTCATATCAATTTAGAGGCCCCGATTCAAGAATACAACTTTGCTCAAAATCAAAAGAGTTAGCGTAAAGTCATACAAAAAAAAAAAATATATATATATAATTAATTCTCAATTCGTAAAAGTAAAAGAAACCATAAGCCATTCGAGTAGTGTGAATTAGAACAAGACTTGTGCCGCGGTATACATAACGAATAGCCCAAAAGAAAAAAAGAAAAAATATATAGCAAAACATGGAATCAATGCCTAAGTAACCAGAACAACCGTTATGAGATTTGTTCAGTAATTAGGTATTGGTTTATCCAAGTGTTTTGTTTTGTTAAATACAATCTTTTTTTTTTTTTTGAACATGCGTTCGTGAGTGAAAGAAAAGAAATATATAAAGACAAAAAAAAAAACCAATCAAATCAGTAAACCAAGAAATTTCCTCTAGCATAAAGCCAGGTTTATTGCTGTCACCAAATCATCGTTGGAAGGCCTTCCATCGTTGGAGCAACAATTCAAGTAAAACATATTTTACAAAAATGCGAGTAAGTTTGGCTATTTAAAAAATTTTTCTATTTGATTTTAAATATATATATAATTTTATATTTTTGTTTAACGTTGATTAAAAAAAATGTCTTTATTTAATTTCAACGGAGTTGTTCTTTTACAAAGGATACTTATATTAACGTGCACTTAATGCTGAACTAACTGCTTGTGTGTTAAATATAAAAAGGAATCGCGAATCAAAAATGTAAAGGAGAACTAAACTCTAACAGAAGTGTTCGCGTATCAAGAACTGAACTGTTCGCGTATCGAGTGTAAAGAAGAACTAAAACTGATGTCTTAAAGTTCTAAGATTATTTATAGGAGATTTTTCGGGGGTGGCGTGATTTTTGGAAGTTGGCTAAAGTGGCCTGATCGATTCTGATTGGTCACTTCGAAGATTTGTTTTGGATAATGATTTCCCACGAAAAAGGGTGTAAAGTGATCTTCTTGTTTTGGACGCTGCAGCTGCGCGTATGAGTTAGATGGGGTCATTTGTTTAGAATATAAAAAGGGGTCAAGATTTGCTTAGCTTGCATTTTTACGCGTGGGAACTGGATGGGGTGAAATGTTTATAATAAAGTAATAAGAGTGGTATTATATGGGGAGGCGGATATATTACTCCCCCAACCTTTAAAAAAGTAGCCTGTTCTCAGGCGGGAAATGGTGGGTATAATGAAGGAGGTGTTTGCATATTTTCAATAGGGATTTCTTGCGAGATTATTTTTTCTTGTGGGACGGGATTATCTAGTGCTGATTCAACTGATTTAACTTGTTTTATAATTATTTTTTTCATTGATGTCATTATCATTGATTTAAACTTATAGATAAGATATATAATAAGACTTATTAAAGTCATGATAAATGTAGTTGTTGTTATTATATTAAATATGTTGTTATACTTAGTTTTTTCGTAAATGATTTGTTTCGTTTGTAACTAAGAAATAGGTTCCAATTTTGTTACATAGATATTTTGTGTGTAATCTGAAAATGAGTTTACTATTGATATTTCGTTTAACTTAATGCTACAATCGTATATCTTAATTATATTATTGCCTTCTACGAATATTTTATTTTGATTACAATTTTGTTTTAAATTTGTTTTCGGTAGATTCCACGTAACAACAATGTTGGGCTCTACTTAACTAATTTGATTTGTATTAAAAGTTTTACTATATTTGCATTCTGCTGGTATTTGTGTTATAATTCCATTTATACATTCATTTATTTCTTGTTTTCTAGTAGATTTTATTTATGTTTTATTGTTTTGTATATAATAAGTTTCTTGAACATTTTCTGTTAAAGTATTATTGTTATCGTCTGGGGAGGGGATAATTTTGAAAAGTGGGGTTTTGGATATTAGTCTAGGTATGTGCGAGATTATTAGTATTTCGTTCGTATCTGATTTCAACCAAGTAGATGTTTTTATGTTTAGAATTTTTTCAGTATTTATATCGACTATGTATTGATGGTTCATAAGTTTTGGGTTAAATATTCCGAGTCTTGTCAACTGCATGCCTAATTCTATATCTTCTATGTATTCTGTGAAGTGCTCTAAGTTAAATACAAGTATATTTAGTTTTTTGTCTGTATCTTGACTAATGGTGAGGTTGTTTAATATTTCAATGTTTTTGTTGACTGCGTCTATAATGTGGTTAAGTTCGTAGTTTTGGGCATTATTTGCTGTTAAACTGTTAATTTTGTCTTCTAGTTCTTCTTTGTCGTTCTGGTCTAAAGTACCAAATAGATATTTATTTACTGTACCTACAAAGTTAATAAGTCCTCTTTTGTTTCTCTTTATTATCTGATGCCATTCATTTCACGGTTTAATTTCTCAGTAAGGTATTGGATATGCATTAAATTTTTATATGGTTCTGTTTGCTCTAACAAGTTGTTGTAGGTGATTTGTACTTTGGTTAAATTTACGGTAAGATAATGAAATTCGTAATTTCCATAATTCCTGTTTTAAATATACGATAGCCGTTTGGTGCTTTGATGGGATTAATTTCTATACTTTGTGTATGTGTTAGGGATGCCATTGATAGGAGTATAAGCAGTAATATTGGAATGTCTGAATTTTCTTTTTTTTTCTTGAATTTTGATTTGTAGTGTGTAGTTTGTCTTCCTCTGTTTGTTTCAATGAAATGTTTGTCGTCAACTTGGGTAATTTCTAATGGTGCTTGCTTATATTTTGTATTTAAATCAAAGTCATTTCTATTTTTATTTAATTTGTCAATTTGATTTATCTTATTAGCTTGAGTGTTATAAAGGGGCGTGCCTGCATAAATGAATATATCTGCGGGTGTTCTATTTGTTGTCAAATGTTTAGTCTTGTGGTTATAAGTATAAAGGATGGTTTCGAACTTAGTTTGTTTATCTTCTATGCTTGATTCTGTATTAATAACTCTTAGTTTCTCATTCACGGTTCTATGAAATCTTTCTATATCAGAAATGCCATTTTTGCTCGTTGTTATACTTGTTTTAACGTTTTCGGAGTTAAGCCAATTTTGGAGTGCTACGCATATAAATGCGGAATCTTTGTCTGCTTTGATTTCTAAGGGTTTTCCCATGTCATTAAAGATTTTAGTGATTGCTCTTTTTGCTTCTAGCCAATCACGACTTTGAACTTCAACTAGAGAGGCAAATTTAGAATATACGTCTATGCATGATAAAAATTGTTGATTGTCAACTAAATAAAAATCCATTACATATTTTTCTGTGGTATTAAATATTTCTGGAGTGGTTTCAAAAGTTAGTTTAGTATTTCTATTTTCTGATTTGGACAAATTGTAAATATCGCATTCATTAATAAAGTTCTGAATTAGTTTTTGGTAATCTGGGTAATAGTATTTTTCTTTGAACCAATTTATAGTTTTAGTGATACCTGGGTGAAGTAGTGTTTTATGGTTTTTCAAAATAATTTCTTTGAATTCTGCATAAGTGGGTATGTCTTTTAGTTTGGAAGTCGTTCTTAAAGTTTTGGTTCGACTATTGAAACTTACAATTTCAACATAAGCTTGTTGGAATATTAAAAAGTCTGCATCCTCATGGAAATAGATCGCGTTATTTTTTAAGCATAAATATTCTTTGATTAGTTCTTTCGCGGAATGATTAGTCATTTCTTTATAAGATATTTTAATTTTTGTTTTATGAAAAAAGCGAATAGTTTCGACTTTGTCTTCGTTGCTTTTGAGAAATTCGATTTGATGGTTGTAGAAATTCAGAGGTTTTTCAGAAATAGTTATTAAGGTTTGATTATCTTCCTGAGCACTGTGTATTGTTGCCAGGGAAATACTTGTTTCGTCTCCTAAAAAGTTTTCGTCTATTTTAACTCTAGAGAGGGCATCGGCCACATAATTTTCTTTTCCGGGTAAATATTTTATTTTGTAATCGTATTCATTAAATCTGATTTTCCAACGCTGTAATTTCATATTGGGTTCTTTAATGTTGGATAACCAAATGAGTGGTTTGTGATCACTTAGGATCTCGAAATGTCTCCCGAAGAGATAGGGTCTGAAATATTTAGTTGCCCATACAATTGCTAATAGCTCTTTTTCTATAGCTGAATAATTGAGTTCATGCTCATTAAGGGTTCTGCTAGCAAAACAGATAGGTTTATGGTCCTGTGAAAGGACAGCGCCTAAAGCTACGTTACTGGCGTCTGAAGTTAAGGAAAAAGGTTTTTTGAAATCGGGGTATCCGAGTATGGGATCATTGGTGATGAGAAGTTTTAATTTCTCAAAGGCTGAAATATAATCTGGGTTATCTTTGTTAATTTTGGATCCTTTCTTTAATCCAAGAGTTAAAGGTTTTGCAATCTTTGCGAATTAGGAAATTAGGTAAAATCCGCATAAGCCTAAAAATGATTTGATTTCTTTCGGTGTTTTAGGAACCGGGAATTTTAAAATTGCTGTGATTTTGTCTGGATTTGGTTTAATGCCGTCTGTGGTTATAATGTGACCTAAGAATTCTGTTTCCCCTTTTCAAGAATTCGCACTTATCTAATTGTAATTTTAAATTTGCATTGCGTAATTTAGTAAAGACTTTTGATTGATGCTAAATGTTCCTCCAATGAAGTGGAGTAAATGATAATATCATCCAAATAAACCAAACAATCTTTGTAGATAAGATCTTCTAGCAAATTATTCATGCATCTTTGGAATGTGGCTGGTGCATTTTTCAAGCCGAATGGCATTCGTGTGAATTCGAAATGCCCATGTTTTGTTGAGAAAGCGGTTTTTTTCAATAGATTTAGGGTCCATTTGAATTTGATGAAATCCCTTGGTAAGGTCAATTTTTGTAAAATACTGACATTTTCCTAATTTGTCAAGAATTTCATCCATTATGGGTATTGGGTATTTATCGTCAACGGTAATGTCATTTAAACTGCGATAGTCTATGACTAAACGAAACTTTTTTTCTTTTTTTTCTTTTTCCTCTTTCTTGGGTACGATCCATATTGGTAAACGATAGGGCGATTCCGATTTTCGGATTATTCCCTGTTGTATCATTTCGTTTATTTGCTTATTAATTTCTTCATCAAAAATTTGGGGATGTTTATAGGGGTTATAGGGTCTTCGTGTTTAGTATACCATTCGTACTAGTAGTACTAGTAAAAGTCAAATTTTCACCTTTCCTGTACTGAATATCGCTAAAGTCGTATAATATTTTTTTTAACTTTTCTCTTTCTTCTGAATTTAAATGATCCAGTCGGAATTCATTATTTTCTTCAATGTTGTTATTTATTTCGTATGCAAATGCATCGTAGTCAAAATCTACAGGGGGGTAAGGAATTGATTCTGATATCTCTTCTTCATTGTTGGTGAACTTAAAATAGAATTTATGATTTGATAATGTTTCACTGTTATCATTATAATCAATAAGAGCTTGACTTGCTTTGAGGTAATTTCTGCCTAACAGTATATATCATACGTAGTTAAAAAATTATGACAATAAAATTTTTGGGTTGTTTGACATAGTTTGCTGGATGCAAAGGAAATGCTTTTATTAAGCTCAATTACGCCTTTTATCGTCTGAACGTTCAATTTTTCTGAGGTTTCGGGGAAATTAAAGAAGTTTTCGTTGATAAGGTTTATTGAAGAATCTGTATCAATGATACATTTAAGAGGTGTGTTGTTTATAGTTAATAAGATATAGGGGGTTCTTCCGTTTGATCTATCTGATGAATTGGTTCCGAGGCTGTCTGATGAAAATTTTCGGACCAGTCCATCCTACTCTGTCCGCTACCTGATGGCCTAATTCGTTTTGTGGGTGCGTTCAATATGCCCGAGTTTGTTTGTTGTGTATGGTTAGTAGTCATGTTTTGATTGGGTCGGAATCTGTTAGTGTCAAAAATGTTATGCCGTTGGTAATTTGGTCGTTGGTAGTATGGTCGTTGGTAGTTTGGTCGTTGGTAGTTTGGTCTAAATTGATTGTTAGGGGGTGTTATATTGGATCTTGGGTTGTGATTAACTGGTTTATAAGGTATTGGGTTATAATTGGGTTGAGGCACGAACTGATCATAACGTGGTTAAAGACTGTAGGGAATCTTTGAGTGTTGTTAGTAGTGTGATAGGGGGTTTTAAATGATTTCTCAAATGTGGGTTGTTTGTGGGTTGACTTATGCATATCAATAATATCTTCAACTAAGCCCTTTTCTTGTAAGAAACTTTTCAGTGATAGTAAATCTGGGATATTAGTGTTTACGATTCTTAAATATATCTGCATTGGTAATTTTTGTATTAATTTCTCAGTGCTTGACTTTATGAGTTATGTTAAAACATGTTTTTTCGTATGTATCGTTTTCTAATTCTAGCTTACTCGTTAACTTTTGTTTTCTGCATTCTGCTTCGTCCAGGAATTCTCGGATGTTGCCTTTGTAGGGGGTGTTACGGAAATTCTCCAACAGCGTCTCATTGGGTGTCCGCGGTTTAAAATTCAATATCAGCTGGTTTCGTAGGTCGGTCCAGGTAGTTAAGGTTGTTGTTCCCAGGGTACGCATAACTTCACCGCTGATACTGCGATCAATGTACCCAAGCATTACATTTTGTTGACGGGTATCATCAGTAAAATACATGGAGAGTATGTAGTCAATACGATGTATAAAGGTGAACAGTGCATCGGGATTGCCGTTGAATTTTTCAACACTTCCAAGTTGGTGGACAGCTTCCGCCATACTAGATTCGGTGAGTGGTGGATGAACCATTTTATTTATTTTGAAGATTTGTTTTATTATTTGTTCGTTGATTTTTTTTTTTTTTTTGTGTAGAATTTTTCTTTTGTATTTGTTTCTTATATTTTTTTTTTCTTGTGTATTTCTTATTTTTAGATTTGTTGTTTTTTTTTTTTTTTTTTTTTTTTGTTTTATTGAATTTTTTAGTTTTAACTTATGTATATCTCGTGTCTTCTGGCACGAAGATTCTTCTGTGGATAAAACAGGTTGTTTAGTGTCTTCTGGTATATTTCCAGTTTTTATCGGTACAAAGGTCCTGGTATTTAACTCAGGTTTGAAACCTTAGCACAAAAAGTCTTGGTTGGAAACACAAGTTTTGCACTGCACTTTAACTTTTTGTTTTATCCTACCGACTGCGCCAATTTTATATTTTTGTTTAACGTTGATTAAAAAACAATGTCTTTATTTAATTTCAACGGAGTTGTTCTTTTACAAAGGATACTTATATTAACGTGCACTTAATGCTGAACTAACTGCTTGTGTGTTAAATATAAAAAAGGAATCGCGAATCAAAAAATGTTAAGGAGAACTAAACTCTAACAGAAGTGTTCGCGTATCAAGAACTGAACTGTTCGCGTATCGAGTGTAAAGAAGAACTAAAAACTGATGTCTTAAAGTTCTAAGATTATTTATAGGAGATTTTTCGGGGGTGGCGTGATTTTTGGGAGTTGGCTAAAGTGGCCTGATCGATTCTGATTGGTCACTTCGAAGATTTGTTTTGGATAATGATTTCCCAAGTAAAGTGATCTTTTTGTTTTGGACGCTGCAGCTGCGCGTATGAGTTAGATGGGGTCATTTGTTTATAATATAAAAAGGGGTCAAGATTTGCTTAGCTTGCATTTTTACGCGTGGGAACTGGATGGGGTGAAATGTTTATAATAAAGTAATAAGAGCGGTATTATATGGGGAGGCGGATATATTACTATATATGTATATGTGTGTGTGCATAAATATAAATATTCACATGTTTATTTTTATCTGCATACTTTTGTATGTATGTCTATATAGCTACATATTTATATAAATTAATATATACATAAATCTCAATACTTTACTACCGGTCCTCCTAAATTGGTAAGAATCATATGGATGGTAATACCGTAACTGGTGTATAATTTACACCCATATTTTAGTTGTGTTTATGGTCATCCAAATGATTCTCCTCGCGTTCTTTTTTGCGTAAGCATTTGTGGTTCTCGCTTTTCCTCATTAATGCATGTTCTTTAAATAAATTTTTCGACACCTACTCTTGCTATTGCTTTACAGCAGCTGAGCTTAACTACAGGTCAATGCCCTTAGTTATATTCGCGAAATAACGTACAGCACACAAGTCTTGTTCTGATACACTGCTATTTGATTTTGATAAAAAAAAAAAAAAAAAAAAAAATAAATAAATAATATAAGAAAAATGAATTAAACCATGCCGAATGCAACCTAACAAAATTTGTCTTAAGCATTTAAATTAAATTCCAAAAACCAAAACTTCAAGGTAATAATGAAAATGAAAGAAAATTTTTGCGTTTAATAGGCTCAATGGAGGGTATCCAGTAGTCAACCTTGCACATGTTTTTCTTGTTTCCCTTATAATTACTAATTAATCTTTAATCATAAAAAATACTTTACTCTTGTTATGTAGAATAGAATTTAATAAAAATAATATAACGTAAGATGAAATCCCGCAACAATCATGAATAATTATAAAATAAAATATTTTCTGAAGTGAAACCAAAAAGAATTATGGCACTATAAAATTAGGAAAATGTTTATAGGGGATCTTCGTTTACATCCGCAACAGAGGATCCAAAGGTAGGGATAGGTTTTGAGCAAGCGGGTGCAATTTCAACTTTAGCCCCGCCGAATTCATTCCGAATGAATAAGAAGCCGTTTGTTTTGTTATTTAAAAAATTTGTGAGTTTGCCAATTGAGTTTTTATATCAGGAGGGATCCTTAAAAAAATTGTGTAGAGGGAGAGTCCTGTATCTAGCAACAAAACCCACCCCACCCCGAAAGAGCTACGGAACCATAGGGTCCCACTCGTTGGGCATAAAGACTCCCATGCTGGATCTAAATAGCAACCGACACCTATTGGTTCAACTTCGGTTTGCTGTCTTATCCAAATAAATTGTGAAATACTTCACAATTATATACACATACAAGTTAATTGCTACACGACCCAATCGTTACAGTAAAATCAATAATGGAAGTTCGAGCAAATATTTCTGGTGTATATTCGGGGTTTGGTAGCTTTGTAGTTATGTAGAATCTAAAACTTGGATTCCAATCTACTTCTTTATCCCCAATTTTGATTTTATTTTGCGTCCCTACTTTCATTTGTTTCTGTCTAGTAAATTGTCCAAGCAAGGATCGAATTCTTCAGGTACGTCTTCAATAATAATAGGAAGACCCATACTAACAGAATCCTCCAGATGGTTTCGAAAATATTTGTGATTTACAGCTGTTACAATCAAGTGATTTTGCTTCTCCTTATTCTTTATCCATACTTTCCCCTGCGATTGAGGATCTATAAGTAAAGGAAGTCGTATCGCTTTTATTGCAATTATTCCATTCTGTACGGAAAGCTCGTCAGTTGGTAGCCCTTGAATATTCCATTCACCAATCTGGGATCGGTCTGTAAGGTTTTCAATTATGTTAATATTTGCAGATATGGAAATGATTTTTTCAAAAATTTGTCTCATCCAAAGATTTTGAAGATCACTTCGGAATTCCTGGTTAAAAGGTCCGGTGTATGATAAAAATGCGGTTAATAAGATAACATCCCCGACTAAACAATCCGTTTCACTTTTAAATGAGGCAATCTGTTCTGTCCATCGAATCTTTTCTGCAGCCAATCCTCCAATTAGGGCTGTTGATGCATCCATCTTATCTTGACATTTTTTAGCCTCACCAAGGACCGATTCTTTTTTTGAAACTGCGTCTTCTAATGTTCTTTGTACCTCAACTAACTCAGTTTCCTTTTGTTGCAACAGTTTCTCCGCTGCCTCCAAATCAGAGGATGCTTTTTGATATCTAGCTTCTTGCACAGCTAGATTAGCCTTTAGTGGAAGAACTTCTTTGTATCAAAGTATTTGGCCATAGCCATTGTCCATGACAGTAACCCAGCACTATTTCCACAAGCCACCTTAGCTGCATCAAATGTATATTACCTAAAAATAGAAAAAATTCAATAATAATTAAAAACAAAAATTTAAATTTAACCCTCTCACATTATCTGTTGCCTATAGGCAACATCGTGCTTATGTGATCATAATTACAAATTAATATTTTCAAGTATACCGCTAGTGATACATGTTGCCTAGAGGCAACGTCCTGTAAGAAACTAGGACATGAAAAAGTTTAGAGTCCTGTTAAGTTTGTGTTTTACTCAAAAAAAAAAATTGTAAAACCACAAATTTTAAATAAGGCATGAAAGGGTTAAGAAATGTGTTGATAGTGTATTGTTCAAAAGTTCTGTTTTAGGGAGGGCCTTAATCTCGATTTGAACAGATATGATAAATCTGATCCTTACGCTGACTATGTAATATTAATTTATCTACATATGTCTGTGTCCTCATAAACTTTCTTTGCATCTACATATATAATACATATACATTATCTAAATTGCCGTTGCGTTGGTTTTTATTCCAAGAATGTTGTAAAATAGTACCAAGAAACCGACTAACATCGTTTGATTACAAAAATGTTTAATATTTTGTAGAGGCATTTTTATTATAATTTACAGCGCTTTTAATAATAGAGCCTATAGCTGGCCTATAACTGGTCTAAACAAAGCTTGTAAAGCAATAGAGCAAATGAGACTAGTGATTCTTGAACCATTAAGACTAGACTTCGCCGCCCACATATAGTAATAGTTTTTGTAGCTGCTGCAAATATATATCCAAAGTTGCAAAAACAATATGGGCCGCACAACATTGAGCTAGAGGTATATATTAATTAAGGTTATTAGGGATGCTTCGGGAAGTCATATAGAAAAATAGAACATGGTGGAATTTGGTTTAGTACTAAGCTCGACTGCAATATATGCGGTTCGATCTCTCATCTTTAGACGATTGCGCCCTGTCCTGTTCACATTAATTGTTTTCATAAGAAAACAAATGCGATTAACAAATAACTATACTACTAAAATGCCGCTTTGGTACAAAGTTCCTTTCGATTAAGGGGGTGAATTTAATTAATACTTAAACTATTTTTATACCCTTAATTTTGGTCAGAAGTTTGCAACGCATAGAAAGAAGCATTTCCGACTTCATAAAGTATATATATTCGGCACGATGAGCTGAGTTGATTAAGGTCTGTCCGTCTGTCCGACTGTGTAGATCAGCAGCGTCTCCTTCGAGACCCTCAAAGCTACAGAGCTGAAATTTTGCTCCCAGGTTTCGTTTTGCTGCAGGCTATATGCTTTAGCTCCCATACGAAAAAAGATCAAAATTTTTTTTTGTTCAATTACTTCTTTCCTAAAGCTACAAACTTTTGATATTAGCCTAACATGTTTTGTATGCTTTCTTATGATTTTGTCACATTTTAAGTATGTAATTGTTAAAAACAGTTTGCAATGGTAAACGACCGTGTCGAAGTTAGTCCATTCTTCTGTTTTTTTATATTTTATTTTGAAAACAATATATGTATGTAGTACAACAGGAACGAACTTCAACACGGCCCAAGTTAGGCCATTCTTCTGTTTTTTATATTTTTTTGAAAATAATATATGTAGTACGACAGCCCATACATTAACCTATAAGAAATTCAAAATTCAAGAAAATCACTTTTTCGATTCATTGGGGAAACTATTTAGCTAAAAAAGCGATGTGACAAAATAAATAGAAATAAACAATGCCTGCAACAAAAAGAAGCCTGGAAGCAAAATTTCAGCTCTGAAGCTTTAAGAGTCTCGGAGGAGAAGCTGTTGATCCAGACAGACGGATCGACGGACAGATGGGCAGACGGACATACTACAGCAGGAGGGGTAAGCACGGTCACATTACGACAGCTCAAAGTCTGAACAAATAATTAAAAAATATATAAAGGTTGTTTCCTTTTTCCTCCCACAATATCAGAAGTGGTGAACTTTATCGCAATGGACATAAACATTGAGTCTCACAATTTGTCAACCTTGAAGAGGTGGCTGCAACTTTTAAATTTGCCAACCACTTTATTTATTTATTTATTTATTTATTTAACGTCAACTAAACAAAGTGCAATTGACTTAAACTAATTAAACTAATATAATTAAAAAGAAAGGAATAAACTAAAACAGGCGAAAAAAAGGTAGAAATAAGGAAAGTTAGGAGGCAGGAACAGTTCGAAGGAAGGCAAGGATTGATAAACGTAAAGAAGAAGGAGATATGTGAGGAGAAATAAAAAGGGAAAACTCATTGTAGTCACTACACACCACTCGAAGAGGGTCATGTAGGCTATAATTAGAGACGCATGTTCTTAAATTTAAAGGAACAAAATTGCGTGTTGGACGACACGGAACGGCAAAGTCTAATTTCCCCAATAAAAAGGGAGAGTCTATTTCCCCAGTTAGCAATTTATGAAGAAATACAATTCCGCTGACGAGTCTTCGATTTGATAAAGAGGGCAGATTCAGGAGAAGAAGCCTACTCTGGTAACGAGGGAGGGGCTTAGTTGGCTCCCAGTTTAGACCCCGTAGGGCGAACAATAAAAATTGTTTTTGGACTGATTCAATTCGTTGTTGGTGAATAGAATATTGAGGACTCCCAACTGGTGAGCAATATTCAAGCACTGGACGTACCAGGGATGTATATAAGATCTTAGTAATATAAGGATCACTGAACTCCTTGGACCAACGCTTTATAAAGCCTAGCAAAGATGTTGCTTTGTTAGCCACAGATGAAATGTGAAGCAGGAAGTTTAGTTTGGGATCAAAAATAATACCCAAATCTTCAACAGAAAAAACTCTATTTAGGATAGCGCCATTCATTGAGTAATTGGCAAGAAACGGCGAACGACGACAAAATGTCATAGATGAGCATTTCAGTGTGTTGAGATGGAGGTGATTAATCATGCACCACTCACTAAGCTTATTAATTTCAGCTTGTAAAATGGAATGAAGAGCTGGATCTTTAAATAATACGCAAAGCTTAACATCATATGCAAACATAAATACATGGGAGTTATTTAAAACGTTAGGTAAATCATTAATAAACAGAGTAAATAGTAGTGGGCCCAGATGACTTCCTTGGGGAACACCAGATATGACATTAACATTTTTGGAAAGCGCAGATCTAAACAAAACTCTTTGAGTTCTATTGGTGAGGTACGACTTTAACCAGGATAAAAGATTAGGAGAAAATCCTAGCAAATCAAGTTTCTTTAACAGAAGTTTGTGATCGACACTATCAAAGGCTTTGCTAAAATCAGTATAGATGACATCCGTTTGTGATTTATTACGAAAGCCATCATGAACCAATGTACTGAATTCGAGAAGATTTGTAAGTGATGAACGTCCCTTCATAAATCCATGCTGATGGGGAGAAATTATAAATTTGCATTGGTGTTTAAGATTAATCGAAATCAACTCTTCAAAAAGTTTAGGAATAACCGAGAGTTTGGCTATACCTCTATAGATTGTTACGTCAGATTTGTTCCGCTTTTTAAAAAGGGGGATTATAAATGAATTACTCCAAAAAGAGGGAAAGTGCCCAGTTTCTATGGAGAGGGTAAAAAGCCTTAACAGAGGTTCACTTAACGAAAGGGAGCATGTCTTTAAAATACAACTGGGGACGTTGTCTGGACCAGGCAAAAATGACGACTTCAAAGAGGCTAAACAGATTACGAGAGATTCTTCAGAAATATTAGGCATATAAATAAGGTTGGGTTGGTGCATATAGTACGGGTAAGATCCGGTGGCAGGTAGCGAATTAGAGTAAGTCGTTTGAAAGAAGTTGGCAAAAAGGTCGGCTATACTAGAGTCAATATCAGCTGTTTCTGCATTGAAAAAGTATGACGAAGTAGTTGCATTTGAACGCCGTTTAAAATTTACAAATTTATAAAATTGCTTCGGATTATGGAAAAAATCGGCTTTACAACGCGATAAGTAAACATTGTAACATTGTTTGTTCAATAAAAGAAACTTAGATTTTGCTGAGTTGTATCTAATATCATCGATATGTGATTGGGTTTTTTTGAAGCGCTTAAAGTACCTTGATTTAACATTTTTTAAATTTGAGAGGGTACGTGTGAACCAAGGAGGCTTTGTTGAATTGTATTCATGTTGCAGAAACCAGGCCCAAAATTAAAAGAAAAGGATAATTGTCTTTGATATTTTAAATTATATTTATTATTTTCTTGATAACCGCACAGCACATCAACTTCACTAAGTCACAGATTCAAGACGACTAACTCAAGAGAACTGACCAACGCAATAAGAAAATTATGCCGAAATAAGTATTTAATGCGAATGTTGCTAGACAATTGTCGGGACATTTAGGAACATAGTTCTAAGAAAAATACTATTGATCTCGAAGTTTCTTTTGCGGCGTATATGAATTTCACAATGTTGCGAACTATTTCATAATTTAGAGATGGAACTATTTCATATTATAGAGGTGGAACTCTATTAAGCATACATTATATTCATATACTTTCAACACACCTCCTCAAAAGAAACATCGAAGAAAAAAATTAAATAAAAATAAAATAAAAAAAAATTACATTACATGAGTTACAAAGTATTCATTAATCAAATTCATTAAGAGAAAAAAAATTAAACTCCTAATATGATGTGCTGTGCCTTCTGGGGAGAGATAACAATATCATGGTCCAACATTTGTTGCTATGGATTGGGGAAACCCAGGAAAAACCCAATCAAACCATTCAAAAAAAAATTCAAGGAACAAAAAAAAATTAAAGTTATTAAAGTAAATAGACTTAATGTAATCCACAGTGGTTAATTAATCATCAGCATTAAACTTCAAAAATTAGTTGTCGTCAGCAACGAGGCCCAATTCATTTCTTAGGCTCAGGAATCTAGGTGCTGCTAAAGGTTTGGTCATCATGTCAGCCAATTGATTATCTGTAGGAATATACTCGACAAAAATTATTCTATTAGCAATTTGTTCACGAGAAAAATGGTATTTTATATCAATATGCTTCGATCGTTTGTGGCATGTTGGGTTATTTGCTATACTGATACAACCTTGGTTGTCTTCATAAATTTTAATTGGCTCATTAATATCAAACTTTATTCCTTGCATCAAATTTTATCCATAAAGCTTCTCTTACTGCTTCAAAGAGAGCCATATATTCTGCTTCTGTAGATGAAGCTGCTACTGAATTTTGTTTTCTACTGTTCCAACAAATGAGACTTGAGTCAAAAACCTTAAATAAATATCCAGTGGTACTTCTTCTGTCACTCTGACTACCTGCCCAATCCGAATCAGCATATCCAACAATAACATTTTCAATATTTGAATTTCTAACATAAGTTAATTTCAAATCAATAGTTCCTTTAAGATATCGAAGAACTCGCTTAAGGCATTGCCATAGCTCTTTGTTATTTCTATTTGTATATCTACTTAAAATGCTCACTGATGTACATAGATCAGGACGCGTACACAACATAATGTACATTAGGCAACCTATTAAACTTCTACAAGGATTATCACATTCCTCCTCTGAATTCAGAGCTTCATAATCAAGGTTATTTGTGAGTGGTGTACTCACTGGTTTGCAATCATGCATATTAAATTTCTTTAAGACATTCTTTATATATGCTGATTGACTAAGAGTTAACCTCTCGGCATTCCTGTCGATTTTAATTCCTAAAAAGAATTTTATTTCCATCAAATCTGTCATTTTAAAATTATCCATTAAGTATGATTTGAATTTTGACAAAGTCTCTATGTTCTCCGTTGCTATAACAACATCATCTACATAAAGTAAAACATATACATTTTTCGAGACATGGCCATTTTCATATATATAAGTTAAGGTCGGGTTCCACTGTTGAGAGTTTTCACATTAGGTTTTATTTAACTTAACACTATGCTTACAGTTAGTTCACAATTGTACCTTATTCTCTTAGACTTAACTTGTTTCTGGTATTCGAATGAATTGACTTCTGCTTCCCCCCATAGGGAATGTCAGCAGTGTTTAGCTAAAACCAGTTGGGAATTATAGGAGAAACTTGTGTAAATAATTATATACAATTCCATAGTGTGCTTTTCTGGGTTAATAGCCTACTAGGGCAGTAAGGGGTGTTAACTCCTCCCTCCTTCAAGATCTGCATCCCGCAGATTATTGGATTGTTGCAGCTCAAGACGGTGACCAAGTGGTCAGAGGGGTGGGGAAGGCGCGTGGCGGAATGTTGGGGCCACTTGTAGAGTGTGGGACCTTAACTCCTCCCCTTTTCCGAGATCTGCGTCCCGCAGATCAGAGGGTTGCAACAGTCGCCGGTTGCTCGTGGGGTGTTGATGGAACAAGCTAGTGAGAGCCGGTAGGCCCTTTGGTGTGGTTATTTTTCTCCATCCCAGGTAAAGTAATAGAAGCGTGCCAGATGCGATGATAGCTTCACCGACCACAGTGAGTTGTAGGCCTTTTGACATTCCTTAGAGTTGTTTTGATATTCATAAAATGTGACATTGACCAGCTTGTGTAGGTTCGCCCTTTAACAGTTATCGTCTCGTTCCCAAGTGGACGATGAGTGAGCCAACCAGATGTCGTTTTTTAGTTTAGTTTTTTAGGATTATAGTGCCTTCATCTGCCAAGGTGATGGTCTCCTGGTTACTTCTCAAGTAACCGCATTGTGCATTGTCCCCATTCAGCTAACGCGGTATGCGTTCAGAGTCTTTCAACCAATGAAGGTCGGTTTCCTCGCTATAACCACAGTGTTATAGTCCAGGATGAGTTTTTTTTTTTTTTTTTTTTTTTTTTTTTTTTTTTTTTTTTTTTTTTTTTTTTTTTTTTTTTTTTTTTTTTTTTTTTTTTTTTTTTTTTTTTTTTTATAGAATATTGTCCACCTCCTGGTGGTCCAGTAAATTAGTGTTCAGGCTTCCCTCTCTCGCCAGTTGGCAGGCTCTTGTAATTTCATGTGTTTGTTCAAAAATAATAACGGCCCGGTGTGGGATCGAGGTGGCCGCATGGACGTCGCCGTCTAAAGAGTTTATTTTCCCAATGAGGGAGTTTAGTCTCTGAAGCGTTTCTCCCTAAAAACGGCATTCCAACCTGCCGCATCCGGGGATCCAGCTAGCCACTTCCATGCCGGATTTCTTCCCTTGTCGCATTTAATTAATGCTGGGCTAGCAGAGACGTTCTCCGGTCGGCCAGCGAGGCAGCGTCGTCGGCAACAGCGTCAATCAGAGGTTGGAAGTTCTGAAGATTGATGATATGCGCGAGTTTAAATATTCCGTTGACCCTCCATTCCAATCCCTTTTTGTTTTGACGCCAAAGAGATTTTATAAAGGTATAGGGTTCTTAAGGCTAGGGGGTTGTGAAGAGTGCCAATCTTACTTAAACTAGTTATGTATTATTTCTCTCTTAATTTTTTATATTTTCGTATCTTGTAAAAATTTCTAAGTTGGGTTAGGTTTAGATTTTATGTGCGCTTTGTGGAAAAGTTTTCCCGACTTTGTGCGGACCGTTACTCTTTTGTCCTCGGCTATTTCTTCCCTATCGAACAGTTTCTTGTCCTTAGTCTTAATTTGTTTGTTTTTAATAAAGACTTCTTCCCCCTTTTTATACCGCTCAATCTTTCTGCTCTTATTCTGCCTTTCGAGAGTGCGCTCCTGGCTGTGCTGGATTAATCCCCTAACGTCCTCTAGGGTTTCCCGTTTAAACTCTGTCAATCCCTGATAATTAATTCTAGACGTCCTGTCTAGAAAAATATCAACGGGCTTTCTCCTAATGATAGAGTGAATGGTAGTATTATATCTATCCACCGCCATGTGAACGAGTTCGATGACTTTCAAAGCCGGGAACTCGCTCTTGAGTCACCTGTAGATTTCTAGGAACGTAGAATGAAACCTCTCTACTTGCCCGTTCGCCTCACTTCTCTGTGTTGGAGTATGATATAGTTCTATATCCAAGGAGCCCAAATAATTAAGGACAGTAGGGCAAAGTAGCCCTGGCTCGTTGTCCATGACCAAAACCCTAGGAACAGTGAAGTAGTGGAGGACTTCTACTAACTTTTCACGCAGCTGTAGAGCTGATTTAGAATCTAGAAGGAATAGTTTAGCGAACTTAGAAAATTTGTCTATGCAACTCAAGAATCGATGTTTCTCCAGACTGAAAATGTCTATGTGTAAAATTTCGCACGGGTAAGACGGTAAGGGGGTAGGCTGTAGTGGGGGGTTTGTTAGGGTGCCTATCATATTTGTACAATTTGCATACCTGGCAGGCGTGTACCAGAGTTTTAATTTTATGAGACATTTTTGGGAAATAGAACTGTTCTAGCACTTGGAGCCTAACTTCTTTGGGGTTTCTATGAGCCCTGCGGTGAGCATTGTCGATTACCCCACAAATTTCGTCCTCATTAATTAAATCTTTTACTAACCTTTGTGAGATTCTTATTTTAAAACTCGTAAAAGAGTCCAAGTAGCTCGTTTGAAGAAGCTGAAGGTGAGATTCTGGGATTTTTATCCCATTTATCAAGGATGGGTTGAGGTATTGCTTTAGTAAATCTGTTATTTCGGAGATGTCGAAAGACCTTAGAGGAAGGATATGGCGCGTAAAGCCGGTGTGCGGGTTCTCGCATGCGTAGGTTGTAGCGTTTGGGTCGAAAACAATTTGATTTCTATACACATTTAGCGGAACTTCTACATGTGGAATAAGATCCGAGGCGTCTTGTGCAGCACTATGCATGGTGGCTAAAGAGTCGATGTCGGAGTTATGTGAAACGAGTAAATTCGCCTGATCATGGTCAATTGTTATGGTTGGGGCGGGGATCCGCGAGAGGGCATCAGCGACCACGTTCGTGGTCCCTGGTTTGTAAATGAGTTCGTGGTTGTACTCTTCGATTCTTGCCTTCCAACGCTTTAGTTTTGCATTGAAGTTCCTGCTGCTCATGGCGTAGGTGAGCGGTTGGTGGTCAGTGTAAATTTTAACTGAGGCCGCCCCATACAAATAAGCTCTTAAATTGTCGAGGGCCCAAACTATCGCCAGCATTTCCTTCTCAATAGTCGCGTAATTTTCCTCGGTCTTAACGAGGGATCTTGAAATGTACGAAATCGGGCGTTCTGTACCCGCGATGTTTTGCGACAGTACTGCACCCACTGCGACGTTGGAAGCGTCGGTAGTGAGATGAAAGGGCTTTGAAAAGTCCGGGAAGGCTAATACCTCTGACGAGGACAGGAGCGTTTTAAGATCCTGAAATGCTTGAGAGCTGGTTGGTCGAGTTCGACCGGAATTTCTTTCGATTTGGACGCCCTGATTCGCGCATTTTCTCCCCTAGTGAAATTTGTTAGAGGTTTGGCGATTTTTGCATAGTCTTTTATGAACTTCCTGTAATAAGAAGTCATGCCCAGGAAAGATTTTAGTTGCTTTAAAGTCGTGGGGGGGTGGTATTTTTAACACCGCCTCAACTTTGGCTTGATCTGTTTTGATGCCATCGGCTGTCACCACATAACCTAGGAAGTGCACACTTGTTTGCAAAAAGTGTGTTTTCTCAAGGTTGACTTGTAATGAGGCTTCTCGAAGCCTATTGAATACTGACCTTAAACTGTTCCAGTGCTCGGCATAAGTCGAGCTAAAGACAATTATGTCGTCAATATATACGTAGCAAATCCTTCCAATGAAGTCTCTCAAAACATCGTCAATCATTCTCTGAAAAATAGCGGGGGCATTTTTCAGCCCAAAGGGTAACCTCAAAAACTCGTATTTGCCATTGGAAGTAGAGAAGGCGGTCTTTGGAATGTCCATCGGATCCATGCGAATCTGATGAAATCCCGAAGTTAAATCTAATGTAGTGAAGTATTTTGCCTGACCTAAGCTGGAAGTGTAGCCGTAATGTCAGGTATCGGGTACCTGTCTGAAATAGTAACTGCGTTCAGTCTCTTGTAATCAATGACCATACGAAACTGCTTTTCCCCATTGGGTTTCGGCTTTTTTGGTACTACCCAAACTGGGGAGTTATATGGGCTTTCGGAAGGTCGTATTATACCGTCTCGCAGAAGGTCTCCCACTTGTCTTTCTATCTCATCTCTCATATGGAAGGGGTAGGGGTAAAATTTAGTAAAAACTGGTACATCCGTTTGGGTGCGAATCGTGGCTTTAACTCCGGTATCAATGGCTTTAGTTGGGGAGAGAGGTTCAAATATTGTACTAAATTCTTCAACAAGCGCCTCCAAGGTGGTTCTGGTGGACTCGGGGTGCTCCCCCTCAAGAAGGATGTTAGCTTGATTGGATGGGCGGTTCTGTAGGGGTACGACAACGCCCGGGTGTATGGTAAGGGTATCATTTTTCCTGTCGATCTTTGCTCCGAGATGCTTTAGAGTATCGTCCCCGATGATTCCATCGAAGGTTACTAAATTCGGAAGCACATAAAAAGTAAGGGGGGTGTTGTTGCCTAATGGGGCAAAGAAGGCACCCTCGAGAGAATGGGTTATAGAGATGGGGCCGCCCGCAGACTGTACCAAGAACGGGTTTGATAATTGAGTGGCTCCCTTTCCGAGCCTCGGACAGACAAAATTTTTGTTCGCTCCAGTATCTATTAGAAACTGTAGCGTCGCCCCATCTCTCCCAAGGTACCCTATGTACGTCACAAATTATGGGCGCGTCCTCTCCTGTGGGTCCATTCAATGAAGTAACGGAGTTGTAGGATTGGCCTACAATATCTCTCCTGCTTAAGTTTTCGTCACGACCACCGTCGTCATTAGGAGGAGTCGGGTAGACCCCGGCTGTGTCCTGGGTGGTGTGTGGCCCACCTATGTGGAATAACCGTTGGGATTTGCGGAAGGGGTTGTGAGAATCAGGGTGTGATCTTTTGATGCTTCCATCGTTTCCCACATAAGGAAAGCGAGTACGAGAACCAGTGGCACCATGTGGCTCCATTTTTATCGCTGGTCTGTCACCCGGTATATTGTTTCGTGGGATTTCTGAGGCCTTTGGGCCGCGGTAAGGGGCTGCGGTTCTTTGGTTGTAATACCCCCCGGGGGCGATAGGTCTCGAGTAGGAGGTGTTCGAGAATTGTTGTCGAGAGAATGATGGTCTAAAGGTCGGACGTGATTGATGATAAGGGTATTGGAGCCCAAAATTGGGGTTCTGGAATGTGTTTTTTCTTGAGGGGCCGAAACTATCTAACTCACTTGCTATAGCGTATGCCTCAGCCAATGTCTTTGGGCGGTTAACCGTTACTAGTTTAGACATCTCCGGAGATAGCCCTCTAATGAAGGCGCGTTGTGCCCTTTCTCTGCTTGCATTAATCATGGCGTGCATGATAGCCTCCTCTTGCTGTTCATTCCTTAACTTCCCTACAATTAGCGAAAGTTGTTTGCTTATTTTCGCGTAATATGCTTCCAGGCTACTATTTCCCTGCACTAACGAACTTAACTCATCCTCCAACAATCCTACGTCTTTCTTATCCTCGTAATGGGCCGAGAGTTCCCTTTTGATGGCGTCCCAATTGTCGTTTGGCGTGCCACTAGACACCAAGATCTCATCGGCCTCGCCCTCTATCTTTGACCTCAAGTGTAAAATAATTGCTCTATAAATAGGCTTATTTCTGACTATTTCGTAGTCGGTTACTATCATCTCGGCCTTGCGTATCCAAGACTGGTAGCACCCGGCTTCCCCTGAGAAGGCTTTCATGTCCCTCGCGCAGTCGGGCAGAGTCGCTACCTGCCTGAGGTCGTCCTCTGTCGCTGGCCGCGTTAGGGGCCCGACAACCTCAGCCAGTGGTTCTGCGTTGTTAACTTCTAGAATCATAACTTTTTCCTTCTGCTTTCTCAATTCCTCGGTCAATGTTGCCACCTGAGCTACCAGGGCAGTCAACGATTCCTTCATAGCTTCCATAGTTTGTTAATTCTCCTGATTTATTCTCCCCTTTTTGTTTTTAACTTTGTGTACCTAGACTTTTGTTGAGTAACGGAGTCAAAAAAAAAAAAAAAAAAAAAAAAAATAAAATTTGTGTCAAGATGATACTTTAGATTTTTTGTTTGTTTTTTTTTTTTTTTTTTTTTGTTTTTTTTTTTTTTTTTTTTTGTTTTTTTTTTTTCTTTGTTTTTTTGTTTGGTTTTTTTTTTTTTTTTTTTTTTTTTTTTTTTTTTTTTTTTTCGGCTTTGACTCAATTAGCTAAATAATTGTCAATTAAATTACATAATTTTGTTAATTAATTTTCTTTTTTTTTTTTCCTCTTCAATTTTATTTTAGTTAAGTTTTATTAAAAATTTTCAGTAATTTGATAAGTAGTAAAGTCGATATGCGCAATATTTTTCTTAGAATTTTGAATAGAATTAAGTTTATCTATTTCCTTTTTTAAAGGTTAAATTAAATTAAGGGCACTCTTTACTCACCCGTGTTGATGAATTGTGTTTTTTGGTGTTGTGGATAGTCGTTTGTTGTTGGTTAGTGTTGTAGGTTCCTCTATATCTGTGATGATGATGAATCGATGAATGAATTGATGAATGAATTGATGAATTGTGGGTTTTTTTCTTTAAAAATGAAAGGTGTTGTGGATAGTTGTTTGTTGTTGGTTTTTGTTAAGGGTTTCTCTATATCTGCGCGCTGAGGATGAAATAAAAGTGAATTAGTTTTATATAAATTTTGAACTTCTTAATTCTATGCTATTTAGAGTTTTTTTTTTTTTTCTTTTTGAGCAAGTGTTTCTTTTACTAACTTTTGTCACAAAATAAGAAAACATTTTGCATAGGAAGTGAGTATACGCGAGCCGCCTTTTGCTATGCCCCCCTATGCCGGTTAAGGGAGGCTCCCATTATCCCTTTTGGCTCGAGCCTACTGGGGTGGGAGTAGCTCCACACTCTCGCTGTGGAGAGTACCGTGGGGAAGACACAGTCGGTGGCCTAGACTCTCGCAACTACACTTTTCATACAGATTTTTTCTTTTTTAATTCTTTAATTAATTTTTTTTTATTTTTGCAATATTTAATTGGAAAGAGTTTTTTTTCATCTCGATTTTTCTGAGACATTTTCTTTTCTCTTCGTCATCTTACGCGTGAGCTGCCTGTTCCTATGTCCCTCTTTGTCAGTTGTGGGAGGCTCCATTTATCCCTTTTAGCCCAGTTTAGGACCTACTTAGGTAGGAGTATGCTCCACATCCCCGCTGAGGAGGACACTTTCGGTGAAAGACATAGCCAGCGGCCAATACACACGCGCCGTGACGAACATTTTCTTAAAACTAATATTGCTTTTTTCTATTTTTTCGTAAAAATTTTAAATAATTTGCCACTCTCAGCTTTTAGTTGCTGCAGTGGTTTGAATACGCAAGTATCCACAATTTAGATTTTTGTTAATAATAATTTTTTATTTTGCGTTTTTTTTGTAAGCAACCGCCTTGAACACCTTTCACTTATGCCGAACCAGTCGCGTGCCCCTTGGGCATACCGTGTGTACCGAAAAACGGGGTCGAGCTAGAATGAAAATTACCCGACGACGGGGTTTGAACCCCGGACTGAACGCTTGTCAGGCGGCAGCCGTCCACTAAAATTTTCGAGGCCATTCAATTTTCACTGCTCGCCTTTAATTGCACTTTTTAACTGCACTTTGTCATTTTTTGGACACACGGCTGCTTGAGGGGTTTTTTTATCTTTTACATTTTATTTACATTTTTTCCCTTTTAAATTTTTGGATTTTTTTTTTTTTTTTTTTGCACTTATCATGACTGGTTCGTTAACACTCGCGATTGGTTTCGAGACGGTCCCTGCTCGGGCGCCAGTTAAGGTCGGGTTCCACTGTTGAGAGTTTTCACATTAGGTTTTATTTAACTTAACACTATGCTTACAGTTAGTTCACAATTGTACCTTATTCTCTTAGACTTAACTTGTTTCTGGTATTCGAATGAATTGACTTCTGCTTCCCCCCATAGGGAATGTCAGCAGTGTTTAGCTAAAACCAGTTGGGAATTATAGGAGAAACTTGTGTAAATAATTATATACAATTCCATAGTGTGCTTTTCTGGGTTAATAGCCTACTAGGGCAGTAAGGGGTGTTAACTCCTCCCTCCTTCAAGATCTGCATCCCGCAGATTATTGGATTGTTGCAGCTCAAGACGGTGACCAAGTGGTCACAGGGGTGGGGAAAGGCGCGTGGCGGAATGTTGGGGCCACTTGTAGAGTGTGGGACCTTAACTTATATATACAGGGGTCAACTTTTGAACTGATAAAACCAATTTTCATCAGTGCTCTTTCAAACACCTCAAACCAACATCTAGCTGCTTGTTTTAAACCATACAGAGCTTTATTTAATTTACATGCTTTATCATTTCCATATGATAAACCTTGAGGAATACACATAAAAATTTCCTCTTTCAATTCACCATTCAAAAACGCAGTTTTAACATCCATTTGATGAACTTGTAAATTAAATTAGTTTGACAGAGCTAAGATAAGTCGCAAGCTAGAAATTCGTGCCACTGGGGCAAAGGTTTCATCGTAATCAAGCATGTATTCCTGAGTAAAGCCACGAGCTACTAGTCTCGCTTTATATTTGGTTGGATTTCCAAAACAATCATGCTTAATTGAAAATACCCACTTGCTATCAACCAAGTTCTTATCCCCTGGTCTATCCACTATAGTCCATGTCTTGTTTTCTTGATGAGAATCTAACTCTTCTTTTATAGCTATTTCCCAGTTTGCTTTATCCTGTCTATTTTTAATTTCATCAAAAGATAAGGGAACACTATTGTGAAGGTTCTGTGCATTCATTAAACAACTGTTTAAAAATCTGTACGACTGCAGTGGCTTATTCTTAAGTCTGTTGCTTCGTCTGATACCACTATGCTCATCGCTAGAGTTAACTTCAACTGTTAAATCTTTAGACTGATCATCTAATTCAAAATTATTAGAGATTTCCGTACTCTCATTCCGGATACTGTCATTACCGTTAATATTCAGTTCACTATTTATCTTATCCGTACTCTCATTCAGGATATCAAGTTGATCTAAACTTAAAGAATTTGAATTTTTATTATTATTATCCTTACTCTCATTCAGGATGCTACATGAACCACGATCCTTACTGTCATTCAGGATGCCACATTGATCATGATCCTTACTCTCATTCAGGATGTCACATTGACCATGATCCTTATTCTCATACAGGACATCATATCGGTCTGCATTCTCACAATCCTTACTTTCATTCAGGATATCACACACACTACTCTCGAAATCCTAAGTATCGTTCAGGATATCAGATTGTTCACGATTCATTTTTGTTTCATCAACTATTACATCTCTTGCAACCAAGAACTTCCTTGTTTTAAAATCCCAAAGTCGATAACCATTGGGTTCATAGCCAACTAACACTGCTTTAGATGATTTATCATCGAACTTTCTTTTCCTTAATTTTTGATGAACATACACAACTGAACCGAACACTTTTAAATGTCTCAAGTTTGGCTTTCTATTGTGCCACATTTCATAAGGGGTTTTATTATTTTCAAGTGCCCTAGTTGGAATTCTATTTACCAAATAAGTTGCAGTTAAAATGGCTTCTCCCCAAAAACTTTTATTCATTTCTGATCCCTGTATCATTGAGCGACCTTTTTCAGTTAATGTTCTTATCATGCGCTCTGAAACGCCGTTTTGCTGCGGAGTATGTGGCACTGTCAAATGATAGCTAATTCCTTTTTCTACACAAAATTCTCTCATATCATTTGACAAATACTCCCTTCCATTATCAATATACAAATTGGCAACTCTCAAACTAAAGTGGCATTCACTCTTTGCAACAAAATCTTTAAAAACAGAGAAGACATCAGATTTATGAGACAATAAATATGTAACACAATAGTGTGTATATTGATCAAGAAAAATTACATAATAATTTTTACCATCTAGTGTAGACGGTGTTATCGGACCACAAACGTCTGAATGTACAACAAATAAAGGTCTCTTAATGTACCCTTTATTTTTAGATTTTTCAAATGGAAGTCTGCACTGTTTTCCATTTATACATGCCTCACATACTTTATTATCAATTTCTATATTCTTTAAAAGATGAGTGTCATTGAACATATTGTTTCGTTTAATTTCTAAAAGTTTTCCCTTGCTAATATGCCCCAACCTTTTATGCCACAAACGATAATTTTCAATATTTTTATTTGACATGTTTAGTGCATATGCAGTTCGCAATGAATAAAATTTTATAATAGGAACATTATACTCACATGTACCTTTAAGAACAACTTGGCCATCTTTTGTAGCTTTCACACCTCCTGGATAAAACTCAATTGTTATTCCAGAGTCTTGCATTCTCTTGACAGAGAGCAAGTTATGAGGAATCTCTTTACAAAACAAAACGTCCTCCAATGTAATTTGTTTCTGGCAATTGCTACGGAGATTTACAATGCCTTTTGCAGTAGCATAAACAAATTCACCACATTTCGCCACTGCTATTCCAATTGGATTCTCCAAATCAATGTAGTCAGCAAAAACATCCTTGTTGTTAATAATATGGTCAGATGCTCCTGAATCCAAAATAAAAGACACACCATCTCCTTTTTCAGGAGAGTTAACTGCTCGCTTTATCATAAAAGCGAAACCTCGCTCAGGAACAACAGCCGCAGCTTGAGCTTGGTTCTCTGGTTGTTTATTTTCGATATTTCGAGAAACGTTTTTAAATTTAAAGCAGTCTTTCTTTATGTGTCCTTATTTGCATTACGTAATTTTATTTCATGATCGAGCAACCGATTTTTCACAAAAGACAAAGTTATATTTTCTTCGGACAACGTTTCAATGGCAGTAATTACTCCGTCATAACAAGGTGACAATGTCAGCAACAAATGACTAACTTTGTCCACCTCCTGAATATTTGCTCCCGAAGATATTAATTCGCTTATTAAATCATCGAATGTATTGAAATGGTTTATCAGGGGGGTATTACTTTTTAATTTTAAGGACAATAATTGTTTTCGGACGGACAATTGTGACGCTAAGCTTTTGCGCATATAAATCGCATCGAGATCGGAAAAAACTTTCTCTTCTTGATAACCGCACAGCACATCAACTTCACTAAGTCACAGATTCAAGACGACTAACTCAAGAGAACTGACCAACGCAATAAGAAAATTATGCCGAAATAAGTATTTAATGCGAATGTTGCTAGACAATTGTCGGGACAGTTAGGAACATAGTTCTAAGAAAAATACTATTGATCTCGAAGTTTCTTTTGCGGCGTATATGAATTTCACAATGTTGCGAACTATTTCATAATTTAGAGATGGAACTATTTCATATTATAGAGGTGGAACTCTATTAAGCATACATTATATTCATATACTTTCAACAATTCACATACAGTGTTTGGCACACAAACATCAAAAGCAGCATAAAGAGTTGAATAAAAACGTTCAACAGCAGTATCTAAATCGACACCATTTAATATATTATACCAGACTGTCCTACTCAGAATAGAGTCAAGGCGGGCAAAGTCAGTTTTGCGAAAACATTTCCGCCAACGAGGTTGAGAAGATGGGATAATATTAGATGCAGAATTAAGAGCAAGATTAATTTCCAGTGTAGGGTGATATGCATCTTCGGGAAGCGATAAAGGAGGACATCGTTCAATATTAATTGATGAAGAGTCACTGACGAATACCAAGTCGAGAAGTCTGCTAGATGAGTTGGTTACCGAGTTCATTTGAAACAAGGGAAGGTCAAACAGCTCACCTAAAAAATCGTTATGTGCTGAAGGGATAAGATATGGAACCTCCAATTGGTTTTGCCACATCACATGAGGTAAACTAAAGTCACCTAAGATGATTAAATGATCACGATCACGGAGAGAAGAGAAAATATTTTTGAAGATAACTGCATGGTGATTGTAAATAGAAATGTCAGACGTTGGAGGAATATAGCAGCAAATAATAAAGATATTAGTGTTTGGGCAAGTAATTTTAATACAAATTGTTTCGATATTGTATGGGACGTCAATGCTCACCATCTCACTGGAAAGGTTAGATTTGATGGCAACCAGAACGCAACAGAAGCCGTAGACGTTGCCGCAGTGCTAGTGCCCAAGGTATTGATTGGGGTAACTGCTGGAACTATAGAATTAGAAGGAGCAGATGTGCTAGCAGTTTCGATGGCCTCAGCGGCACCATTTGGAGCAGTTACAACAATCATATTATCAGCTGATGCCACAGAAGTTGGAGCATCATTCCCGTCAGCAATTATTTCGGCAGCATCGCTCTCCGTAAAGTTGGTGTGACGAATTATATCCGAAGGCATATCGACAATAAGAGGCGTCGCAAAAATTGGAGTAGTGGTTTCCATATTAGGAGTAAGAGGCATTGCAGAAATATCCACAGAGAGGTTGTTTGATTTTTTTCTCTTAGGGGACTCGCTCAAGACTTTCAATGAGATGAAATTTGACTCAAGATCATTGAACTTCTTCACGAAAGAGCTTAAGTCAGCATGAAGACTCTTAAAACCATCACGCGTTTGTCGCATAAATGTTCTCATCTCAAGCTCCACAGTGCGACAACTGTCACATGTCCAGTGATCCTTTTTCTAATTGTATCTCGGACACGCCCAGTGAGACCGGCACATTTAATATGTGCATAGTTATCACAGAGCCAGCATGAGACATAGAGATCGTCGGCTATGAGTTGTCTCCTGTCACACGTTGAGATGCAGCAAGCCAGCATAGTTAAGGCAATCTCACTTAGGTAGTATGCACTGTAGCCGAATAGAAGGGCAAAGCAGATGATAAAAATGTTTTATCTTCAGCAGTAATCAAGCGGGAGAGCCACCGTATATAACTGCACTTGTTAATTTGGGTAGTGAGATGCTCAACTTGTTACAGGGATACAATTAACACGCTTACTTAAGAGAGAAGCACAAAAAGCGAGCAGCTGTAGACACACAGGAAAAGTCAAACCAAAAAAAAATAATTGAACAATTTAATCTTTATGATGCCAAGTTTATATTATAACTTCACTAAAAAGTTTAATAATATTGTTTGAACTCCGAAATATTTTGTGTATAATTAGGCTCAAAAATTTAAATTCTAAGCGGTCTTAGAGCACAATAATTATCGAATTTAAGCGGAGCGGCAAAAAACACGTCTTGCTTCAGTGAAGTGAAGTTTATATAAAGGTTGTTTCCTTTTTCCTCTCACAATATCAGAAGTGGTGAACTTTATCGCAATGGACATAAACATTGAGTCTCACAATTTGTCAACCTTGAAGAGGTGGCTGCAACTTTCAAATTTGCCAACCACTTTATCTAAAGCTGTACTTGTGGCGCGCCTGAACGAGATTCCTCCAGAACGTCGAGGAACCTGCTCCGTTGGTTAGAGAGAGATGGCAACACAAACGCCTTGCTGAAGAAATTGCTTCGTCCACAGTTGAGCGAAATATTGGCGACTCAAGGTCAGCCAATACGTTTGCAACTCAACCAGAGCATGCATGATCAAGAAGTCTCAACAGAAGAAAATCCACGTAGCGAAATCGGCACAGAGGCAGCGGCGAATTCAGCATTTTAACAGAACCAGTCGGAGGAACCACATCCAGTAAACCATGAACCAAGCGCAGTGTTGGTAAACAGTCGGGGCGAATTGGTGTTGGAGAATTCTGATGCAAATTTATCGATATCTGATGTAAATAAAGTAGATACATCATCTTGCGTAATTTTTCAACCTGCCAAAGAAGCTTTATCCGAATTTGATGGAACTACTTGCGCTAAGAGGTGGATTACACAATTGTTTAACATAAGCGAAGTTTATAATGTCAAGGGAGAACGCATGCATATGCTCTTGGTGTGCAAGCTCAAAGGAAAAGCCCACGAGTGGCTACACGCCAATACTTCACGGATTTTGGGATCCACAAATGACATTTGTGAGCACCTGATTGAGTCATTTGGGACGTCTATATATAAAATATATATAAGGCTGAAGCCAAGCGTCTTTTTGAGGATGAAAATTTGTGAATTATATAGATGACAAAATTAGATTGTCTGAGGCCATTTGCATTGACGAAGAAGAATGTTTGGACAAGGCCATCGAGGGAATTCCACTAAAAACTCGTACAATGTTCAATGTGAAAGCAAAAAAAGAAACGAAACTATAGTTCGTAACGCGCGTAAGAGCTACAGCTCACGTTACCAGCCTGAAAAAAAGTGTCGTTACACTTTTTAATCTTAATTTTTTCCGTTTAGCCCGCACCGCGAACAACCATCGGGAGCTAGATGGTTTAAATAAAGGTATATTTGTGGGATGTGCATATATTAGATTTTTCAAAGAAAGTGTTTAGTTCCTTGGGTTTATTGTAACACAAGACGGCGCAAAAACCGACCCGGAAAAAGTCCGTTGTATACAAGAATATGTAGAACCCACAAACTTGTTTAATCTTAGATCATTTCTTGGTTTAGCGAGTTATTATAGGAGATTCGTCAAAGATGTTGCAGCAAAAGCAAGGCCTTTGACAGACATACTTAAGGGTGAAAACGGCACAGTAAGCAAACATATGTCCAAAAAAGTTAAAGTTGAGTTTAATGAAGTTCAACGCAACGCCTTCGAACGTCTGCGAAACATTTTAGCATCAGAAGATGTCACTCTTATTTACCCAGTCTTTAATCAGCCTTTTGATTTGACCACCGATGCGTCAATGAACGGTATTGGTGCTGTCTTGTCCCAAGAAGGTTGACCAATCACAATAATTCCCGATCGCTAAAGCAAGGTGAATCTCATTACGCAACAAATGAGAATTGTTAGCAATCGTATGGGTCTTAGGTAAACTTCAAAATTACTTATACGGAACAAGAGAAATTAACATTTTCACGGACCATCAGCCTCGATCTTTGCGGTCTTAGATAGAAACACCAACGCCGAAATAAAAAGGTGGGAAACCTTTATAGATGATCACAACGCAAAGGTGTTCTATAAACCTGGCAAGGAAATCTTTGTGGCAGATGCCTTGTCAAGACAAAATGTTAACAGACTACAAGACGAACCTCACTCGAACGCTGCAACTATTCACAGCGAAACATCACTTACCTCCACAGTCGAAACAGCTGACAAACAAAATACGTATTTTAATAAAATTTACAGATAAAACTAATTTGATTGAGATACTCAAGCCTCTTATTGTCATTGATGCCGTGAATACAATTCACTGCGACTACCCAACCCTAGCCAGTTTTCAAAACGATTAGTTGCAAATTTTCCAACGACCAAATTTTGATAAAAACGAACAACTCGAAATAATGACAACCGAACACAACTTTTTTTAACTTGCATTGACAAGTTTTTAAAATTTGCAATAGTACAACCATTGGTGTCACGAACATTAGTAGATATTAAAGTACCCATTTTATTAATAAAAATTTCTTCAAAAACACCATACAATCCGATTGTAATAAATTATGTATCCTTTCATTACATGATTTTGAAAAATCATGAGAGAAATTATAAACGAATTTATTTAGAGTTTCTGCTCTTGATTAAGTCCAATTTTATTATGTTTCTATTGTTTTTCTTCATTCTTCATACTGAATTTGGCTTAAGCTTAGGTACAAAAAGTCTTAGTCAGCTATTATGAGAGTTACTGTATGTATGTTGCAATCACACTGTAAAATGCATGTTCAGCATTTTACATTTGCCTCTGTCGGTCAACATTGCATTAGTTGATCGAGTTTCGAGTGCTCCAATTTTGTTTATATATTTATGTGGTTGCTTCATACGTTTGTATGTATGTTTACGAATAAGTGTTAAATGCTCTACAGAATATAGTACACCTCCCTTTTTAGAGAAATGACGTAATATTCTATGGAGTCATTTTATGTACGTTATTATTGTTTTGTGTTCAATGTATGATAATGTTAATGTATGTCAATGTTAAAAATGTTTCTTTCTCTTTTTTTTTCTTTTTATATATATATATATATAATTTTTTTTTTTTTTTTTTTTTTTTTTGTTAAAGTTGATAATATGCATTAAAAATTGTAAAAATTTCATACAAATGGAATAAAAGTAATAAAATTGATATATGAAAAATGAATATGGAAAAAAATAATGGATATAAAGATATAAAATATAATATATATGTGTCGGAGATGAAATTGGGTATTGCACTGTCTGGCATACCTTTTGGTACCGTATCTTATCTCTTTGTCTAGTTGATGACTCGGCTGTCCCTCTCTACTTCAGTCTCATACGTCATAGTTGTAATATTAGGCTGGTAACATTTGGTACAGTTGCAGTGACTTCTGTCATGTAAGTTTAGTAGTAAGTATTGTCATGTTAATTTCGACATGGACTACTGAGTCATGAAAGTTGACATTAACTGCTTAGTCATGCAGGTGTTAGAGTATTAGTGAATAAGTGGCTATGTATTTGAGCGGGATGACAGTCCGGCTGTCATCGAGTGTGGTCCGGTGTAATGCTAAGATGGTTGAGACTGCGTAGTCAGTCTGCAACAGAAAGGCATCCAACCCGGAACTCGCTGCGCAAGAATAATGGCAAATAATAATAATTCAACCTCAACCGGAGTAATTGAAAATACTCCGACATATGTATGTAAATAAACATATACAAAAGTATAAAATGTTAAAAAAAATTTTTTCGTTGGTCGATCAGATTGTTTTCATGATAACAGTAACTATTATATGTTTTTAATCTATCCTTATGCACTTTTTGTTTCTTTTGTTTATTATCTATTATTATAACATTATTGTTATCTTCTATTTTTGCCACTGTATAGGGTCCTAAATGTACTGGATCTAACTTGTGACCTGCTTCATTCTTTAATAGTACCTTATCTCCTACCTTTAATTCAAGAGTTATTTCTTTCTTATTATAGTTTAATTTTCTATAAGCCTTAGCTTTTTCTAACATATCTCTAGCTCGTCTATATGCTATTTCTAATCTAAATTTTACTTCTTTAGAGTAATCATCTATATTATATATAGGGTCTATGTGGTCAAGTTTGTTAAATTCTATGAATTGTTTTGGTAATCTTCCAAATACTAATTCATAGGGACAATATTCGTGTGCGGCTGATGGTGTCGTTTTAAAACAGTATGTAAAGTACTGAATCCAAACAACGGGCATAGCTATTAGATATTTGGTTAAATCACATATTAAGCTGATTATATATTCATTGCCATAATCTGATTTTGGTAGTGGACCAACTGTATCCACTAAAACTATATCAAATGCTTTTATTGGTGTTTCTGTTAAGATCATTGGCGTCTTTGTATGTATTGTTGTTTTAGACGTTTGGCACTTATGACATTTCTTTATGTACTAATATGACGTGTCATATTTTTCCAATAGTAATGACTCTTTACTTTTGCTAGCTTTTTTAGTAATGCCAGTATGACCTCCTTAAATTGGATCATCATGGTATGTAGACAATACTGTATCTATATCTTATTCGTTTCTAATATGGGTCACCGGTTGGAGAAGCGCTACTCGTAATGATTTTAAAATTTTATTGCCCATTGATTTAAAAGTATCTATTGAAATAAATTCAAAGATCTTTGAGTTTGCTTATTTTTAGTATACCGGCCTCTTTTTCCAGCCTTTGGAAAAACTGACCTAAGTCAAGTATTCCATTGGTATACATGTTGCTAACATCAATTCTTGCGATCACTTTTTTACATGATTCAGTAAACATTTTGATTCAGTTAATCGTAAGGTCACTACTTTGCGTACTTGGTCATTTATTATGACTTCATGTACGTTGGGCTTAGAAACATCTTTATTTTGCCTTAGCAATAATATCGTTTTGTTCTCTGCGCAGAGATTTTTCTGTCTACTTTGTTGCCTGGTAGTGACTTTCAGGACTTTTGATTGTAAGTCTTTTATCTCGGATATGGTAATCCGGAAAAGGGCATCAGCCACATAGTTATCTTTTCCCTTAAGATATTCCACAGTGAATTCATATTCTTCTATATCAAGCCTCATACGAGTTAATTTTGAACTTGGATTGACCATTGAAAATAAATATGTTAACGGTCTATGATCAGTTTTGACAGTAAAGTGCCTACCATATATGTATATATGGTCGAAAATGATTGATAGCCCAGTGAATTGCTGCTAATTCTTGTTCTGTGGTGCTTTTATTGCTTTCGCCTTTTGTAAAAGCATGAGATGCATAGGCAACAGGGAGATGAAGTCCATCATAATTCTTCGTTAAGACTGTTCCACATGCTTCTTTGCTTGCATTTGTTAATATGCAAAATTATTTGCTGAAATCTGGGTATTGCAATAGAGTCGGTTTGACTAAATGTTCTTTGAGATATTCGAATGCTTTTTGACAATCTTTTGTCCATTCGAATTGAACATTCTTTTTGCATAGTCTAGTCTAGTGAATAATTGGAAAAATTTTTTATAAAACGTCTATAATAGTTACAAAATGCAAGGAATCTTCTAGCGCTGTCTGCGTCCGTTGGGACTTGATATTTTTAATGACATCATATTTCTTGTCATCCGGTAAAATTCCTTTATCGGTACACTATGACCCAGAAAAGTCACTTCGTGCATAAAAAATGAACATTTATCAGGGTGTAACTTGAGATTGTTTTTTCGACATAAATCAAAAACCTGTGTAAGATTCTTGATCATGTGTTTTTCCGAACACCCGATGACAATTAGGTTATTCATGTATAAGAATGCTTGGGATGGTTCAAGACCAGAAAATGCAATTGTCATCATTCTTTGGAAAGAATTAGGCGCTATTTTCAATCCATATGGTAATCGCGTGAAACGATAAGAGCCATTGCTCGTAGAAAAAGACGTTATGTTTCTTGAATTTTCTTCAAGTTCTATTTGGTGGAATCCAGACATAAGATCTAGATAGGAGAAATATTTTGCTCTACCCAATTGGTCAAGAATATCATCTATTCTCGGAAGTGGGAATTTATCAGCTAACAATTTCTTATTAACTTGGCGATAATCTATTACTAAACGACATCTCATCTTCTGAACCCGGTAAGGGTTTTTTTCGGTACCAATAAAAGAGGACTTTTTTTGTCTTTGATCAATTTATCTACCTGCTTTGCTATTTCAGCATGGTGGCTAGGTGGAATTCTATAGTTCTTAATATACGTTGGTTCATCACTTTTCAATCTTAATTTTAATACCCTGTACCCATAGGGTAAAAGGGTATATTAAAGTCGCTAAAATGTATGTAACATGCAGAAGGAAGCGTTTCCGACCCCATAAAGTATATATATTCTTGATCAGTATCAACAGCTGAGTCGATTGAGACATGTCCGTCTGTCCGTCCGTCTGTCCGTATGAACACCTAGATCTCGAAGACTATAAGAGCTAGAGCTACCAAATTTGGTGTGAACATCCGTCTTATGCCTATGCAGATCAAGTTTGTTTCAAATTTTTGCCACGCCCACTTCAGCCCCCGCAAATCAAAAAAAAAATTTTAAAATGAATTTACTAGAGCTGTATGAAAGATATCGAATTCTTATTTAGTGGAAATCAAATCGGGCAATAAACATCGGAGATATAGCCATTTGAATTTTGTACTGAATTGCCAAGGCGACATTGGCATAAGAAAGAGCGTGATAGCATGCGTTCGCTGCTGCTGCATGTAAAAGGGAATTTCGTTTTTAATTGATTGCGATTTCGAGAGTATTTGAACTTTTGTTTAGTGCCTACGCAAATTAAGAAAGTTTAAAATTTTTGCCACGCCCACTTCCGCCCCCGCAATTTAGAAAAAACGAATTACTAGAGCAGTTTTGAAGGAATCACATTTTTATTTGGCACATCTAATAATGTGACCAAAATGCAACATCTGACCAAATTTAGTCGAAATCGGACAATAAATATAGGAGATATCCGAATGTGCATTTTGTACTGAACCAACAAGTGCGAGATTAGCTGTGCCAGGTGTGAGCGAGATAGCATGCATTCGATGAAAATTTTGAATTAAATAAAAGGAGATCACGAGGGTGTTCGACTTTATTTAATATAACTAGTTGGTACAGGGTATACTCAACGTCGGCAGGGTCGACTTGCTTGCTTCATTTATTATAGAAGTTCTTGGTTGAAATTGGTTCGTAATCCAAACCAAATATATCAGTGTATATGTTGCATAATTCTAAGAGTGCGTTTTTAAAGAGTGGTGAGCAATTCTTTTTTAATTTTTTAAGTACTTCATTACCTCTTTTGTTTTGAGAGTTGTGTACGATATCCTAGTTTTCTATGGTATCAAATCGGACTTTGTCAAGATTTAGGACTTTGTTAGAATTGGTCATGTTTAGGACTCTTATGAAGGTGTTTTCGGAATCCGATATTGTACCAGTTATTATGATTCCTTCTTCCATTTCTTAACATGGTATAAATACTTGTTTGTATTTAGTACTAAGCTTTATTTGTCGGACAACTTCGGACCGTGATGGTAATACTGTTGCGTTATTTTTGATAGTGCGTACTAAGGGAATTCTAATTGGAAAATAAAGATTATTGGGTCTCAATGTAAGAGAATCTGTATCGTTTTGAAAGTCTAACTGACAAATGATTTTTTTTTAAGTCCATACCTATTATTCCATCACATGGTATGGGAAATTCTTGTTGGACTAAGTGATAGTTGTGAGGTATTACATACCTGCCGGTAGTAAGTTCTACAAAAGCTAGTCCTTTACAATTAATTGTTCCTTGACCAATTCCGCTAATTTTTGTTTTTATTGAATAGTCGATACTCTGGAAATTATCTGAATTTTGTTTCAATATTGAGATATCTGCACCAGTGTCTAGCAAAAATGTGAGGTTTATTTTTGTTTCCTCATTTTTTAGTTGTATATATATATTGTAGTTGAGATTGATTGTGTGAATATACGCATTCGAACATCTTAAGGGTTTTGTTCGTTTTCCGAGTTAGTTTGTGTAACTCGGACATGATTTCTATTGTTATTGTTTTGCTGGCCGTTGTTTCAGCAGTAGTTATTCCCACCTCTGGTGTTACCACGGTTATAACCACCGCGATTATTGTAACTGCCCCGGCCACTGCCATTGTTATAGCTATTGACACGGAATCGGTTTCCACCGCCGCGATTATAATTTACTGGCCGGTTGCATCTGTGCATGCATTTACAAAATTTGGCAACAACATCATTCATGTTGTTAAATGTGCCGGCCTGCATTTTTGTTTTTTCTTGTTCTGTCGCACAGTTTTGTGTTATGGCCTTTATGGCCGAAGTCATGCTATATTTGTCGGCCAATTCTTGGTTTAGCCCTTCACTAATATAAGCTCTTTGTAGGGCTTTAGTGAGGATTTCCACCTCACGGGTGTATTGGCTCGCTGTTTTATTTTTCTGCTGCAAATTGAGCATTTTGGCTTTAATGGCCTCCACAGACTCCCCTTTGACTGTTCTTGATAGTTTTTCTATAATTTCGGGTACTGTCTTTTCAGTACTTATTAGGTTTCTTGCGTGGCCTTTTAATCTTGTTTTTATTATATTTACGGCTGTTGTCTCGAATTCGCCTTTTATAGAATCCTCAAGGATCAATGCGTCTAAGAAACTTCGTAAATCGTCTGGGCTTCCATCATAATTTGGTATTAGCGGTGACGCTAACTTCATGAATTCTGGCATTGTTTGGCCATGGTTGTTTGGGGTCTATTGTTAACTTTATGTTCAACTGTATCATCTAACGATTCTATATCACTATCTACTTCTAAATCGGAGTCAGTTTGTTTTGACTCATCTAGATTTTCTAATTGGATAGTATTGAAACTAGCCAATTTGTCTAATTCTAAGGGCACATTTATTTTGATATTCCTCCTATGACACACATTTATTAGTCTTGTGTTCAGTGATCTTATTACTTTAAGACATCTGTTCCTATGATCTGTAGTTAGTCTATTCTCAAACTTATTTATTATCTTCACTATGTTGTTATATTCGCTTACAATAATTATAGTGTGGTGTATTAGCGTTTCGACTTTTAGTATTATATCTCTATTTATACATTTATAGGATTTTTCAAAAATTTGCCGAAATTCATCTATTTGTCGCGCTAACACGCCCCATTCCATAATTTAATGTGTATAATAAATAGTGGTATATTTTTTTTTTTATTTATTTATTTACGTAATTGTAATTATGTATTAATTTCCTATCTGTGCAAATGCACGTAAAAAGTGTTTGCCATTCCTAATATGGGATGGTCTTCTCTAACTGACTTTACCCTTACGTATGGTAAGGTTTCTAGAATAATTTCTTTCTCTTGCTTGCTACATTGTATTAGTGGGCTAAAATGAATGCCATACGTTTCTATATAAATGCTTTCAAACTCATAGATGGATATATAATCCGTGAAATTTCGCAACACTTGTATAGCATGCAATCTGAAGTTTAGATGCTCTGCATATACTTGATCGATTCTTCTAGGATCCATCGCTCTTATAGTGTTTCTAGTACACTTGCATTGTTTACTCTCCTTGTGTAACGATTTTTAATGAGCTTATTATGGTCAATAGAAATTGACAAATTGTTACGATTGTTAGGATGAGTAGAAGGGTCCAAATCGAAAATAGTTGTTCAGTATTGTGACGAAGTGCCAATTTGGCACCACGGCACAATTACGAGGCTCATAAAATCTAGTATTGTTATTTCAAGCTATTAGATAATAATAAGTCATTAAGCCCAACCCTAAATACTCTGACTTGTGTCTTAATTAATCGTCTCATCTCTAGGTACATTACTATTTACATATATGCTCATTGCCACGTACCCATGCGTATATACATAGATACATAAGTTTCTCTTTAGGTATGCCCGCTTATATACAAAATTAATTGCGCAGTAGCATTTAGCCGGCCGCATATATACACATACACACACACACACACGCAGGTCTGAGATAGAGTTGCTTTCACTAAGTGCGGTCGCGTTTCTATAGTCGCTCCGCGCGTTTTTAGTAAATCAGCTAACAAGTTGTCCTGAAACCAAAGAATAAGTCGTGAGTCGGGATCCCAAGTGAGGGGGTCCACATACCTGAGGTTGGGACTGCTGGACAACGCCCACACCGGCGCTGACCAGGCGATTGTCACCCACGGAAGCCGGGCTGTGCGCAGGGCGAGCGGGCGAAAGTGTGCGGGAGGGTGTTCTGCACTTTTCCCGCGCTTTCTCTTGGTAGAGTTGTGGAAGCAGGCCACTTTTCCAGTGCTCTTCTGGCTGTCAAGGCCGTTCCCTTCCATTGGCGATTCCAAAGGTGGACAGGTCGAAGGAGATAGAAGGAAAAAAAACCAAACACTGACCATCTGCTTGCAAACAGCTGTTCATCAGTGCTGGGAAGCGGAGCCAGCAGACGAACCAAAAGTTGCGGGTCACACCGGCCCAGTTCCACTAACTGTTGCATACTTTTGGGCTCAGGTACATCAAACGGAAGTATTGCCTGACAACAGGCCCTCCGGAAGCCGAGTATTATATATATCTCTGGCTGTATAAACCAAATACAGCCAGGCCAAGTAAGTAATTAGATTATAAATCTCGTTACAATTAAAAAAAAAAAATCCACAGCGCGTCTGATCTCATATTGAGCGGCCTGTGGTCTGCGTCTGTGCCGCATCGGCCGGCAGCCCTCTAACTACCTGGCAGTAGGTATAAAATGCAACCCGGAGAAAACAAAAAAATGGCTGGAAATAACAAAAATACTCCAGGTGGCAGCCACAAGAGTGGAAATCCACCCGTGAACAAAAACACGGCTGGGGCAAGGATTCTGGAGGCCCCTACATCCATTATAATCAACCAAAAAACTTCTGCAACGGTGGCACACTTGGCCGTTGCAGCAGACCATGCAACAAGCAACAGCAGCAGCAGCAATAAGCCTGCGGGTGGAAATCCCTTCGGCAAAAGCGCAAAGCTGGCCAGGACACCACCGCCAGCCCCGCACTCTGCACCACCAGCGGCTCACGTCATTGCCCAAACTGCGATGCCGCCATCTGTGATGGCTGCCGCAGACGATACACCGAAGCGTGGCAGAGACACCAGCCCTACAGAAGTACCGCAGGTAGCAGCAAAAAGGCAGAAAAGCTCACAGGCAGTATCGCTAAAGGACCAAATAGACGAACTTGGGAGAATAATGGACCATATAGCATACCAGGTCATAGATATGGAGCCCAAGCCCGTCCGCCATATCAACCAAGGTATGAAAGACGAGTTGACGCGGATGAAGCAACTACTGGATGATATGCGCGTACAAGCTGCATCAACTGTAGAGGAGTTGGCAATCAACCCAACACACAAGGATTCATTCGCCAAAGTTGTGATAAGCAGTAACAACATAGCTGCCGCAAAGAAAGGACTCATGGCCCAGAAGAAGAAGAAACCAGCTTTCCAAGATAGGACCAAGGGCGACCCAGAAAAGCTAGTGGCATCTCCAGATTATGCTGGTGTGGTGCAAACCAGACAGTCGGAAAGAGACCCTAAGTGGCAAAAAGTCCAAAATAAAGCCAAGGCCAAGCCTACAAAACGGAGGCGCCCAGACGCGATTATGATAAAATGCAAAGACCCGGCGAATTATGCGAAAGTTCTAGCTTCTGTACAAACAGACGCCACCTTGCAACAACACAGAAACAGTGTGCACCGAGTGAGACGTACTGCAGCCGGTGAAATCCTGCTGCAAATGAACAAAGCAGATGATGATGCAACTGGCATGCTTTACACAGCCATGCAGCATGCACTGGGAGAAACTGCAGAAGTCAAAGCAATGACTGAAAAAGTAACGCTGGAGATAAGAGACATTCCAGAATGGTCTACTGCAGACGAAGTGCTGCAGTCTGCATTTAAACTTGTGGATGAGGACCTGCCGGCTGAATCATTTCCAAAAATGCGAAAGGCATTCCGAGGCACCCAAGCTGCAACATTGATGTTAAGCGCGAGCATAGCTAATAAAATGCTAGCGGCGGGCAGGATACGGATAGGATGGGCAATCTGCAGGATCCGACCTAAGATTGAGCCCAGAAGATGTTTCAAATGCCTAGAGTTCGGGCACAACGCATCAAGATGCAACAACAAACATGACGCATCCAAGCTCTGTTTTAATTGCGGCGAGAGTGATCACTCCTCCAGAGCATGCAGCAATAAAGCCAAATGCATCCTATGCACTAGGCGGTGCGAGCAAAATGTGGCACATAATACTCTAAGCAGAGGATGCCCGGCATATATGAAGGCAACAAACCATAGCAGTCATTAATTTCATACAGCTGAACCTAAACCACTGTAGAGCTGCGCAGGACTTACTTACGCAAACGGTGACTGAACATCGGCAGAAACAAGAAGCAGGATGGATACAAAATAGTTCTAATGCAGCAGCAATATGGAGTTGTGGCCGCCAACCGCAGTTCCTGGAAAATATCAGCAGGCACATTGGATATGTCTCTGCAAAGTGCAACAGGGTGCAGATATATAGTTGCTACATAGCGCCTAGCGTTGGGATTGACGAGTACGCCGACATCATCGACGAACTAGTTGCTGACGCCAGAAGCAGCCCAGCAGTAGTCATTGCCGGCGACTTCAATGCATGGGCAACTGAGTGGGGTAGTGCCAAAACAAATAGAAGAGGCAGAATATTGCTCGACGCATTAGCATCACTGAACGTGTGCATCCTCAATACAGGAAGCCAACACACTTACAGTAAGGCAGGCAGAGGATCTGTGATTGACATCACCTTCGCAAGCACGAGCTTAGCGAGAATGACCAAATGGAAAGTATCTGATATATACACCCATAGCGACCACCAGGCGATAACCTACTCAATCGGTTGTATACCTGCGCGCATGAAGCAACCAAAATTCACCACATGGTCATCAGAGACAATAAATGAAGAGGCATTCTTATTTATGCTGGCAAACTCGCAGGAGGAGAAAAGCACAGACCCAGAATCGCATGCCAAGCTGCTTACCAAAGAACTGCAAATCGCATGCGAAGCATCTATGCTACGCAAGCGACATGGTCGTAATGGGCGGAAACCAGTATATTGGTGGAATCAAGAAATTGCTGAAGCCCGGAAAGAATGTTTCAAAACCAGGCGACGACAACAACGTGCCAGAGGAAGAGAAACCTACCAACTCCTGAGAGACGATTATTTAGCCAAACGTAGCCAACTGAATAAGGCCATCAAACGCAGCAAAATTTGCTGCTGGAAAATGCTCTGCTCGGAAGCCGATGCACAACCTTTCGGCACAGCCTATAAGCTGGTGATGGGGAAACTAGCGAAAAGACCATCCCCTACTGATGCTGGAAAACTCGCACACATTGTGGAAACGCTTTTTCCACAGCGGCATGTGTTGCCAACACGCAATCCAAGTCTTGAAGACACCTACCCGAAGCTCACAGATAGTGATGAAGTGCAGCAGGCTGCAAAGCGCATACAGCAAAATAAAGCACCCGGCCCAGACGGAATCCCGGCTAAGGCAGTAAAACTACTAGCGAAGGAAAACCCAACGAAACTAGTGGATTTGTTCAACTTATGCCTATCTAATCAAGTATTTCCTAAGATTTGGAAGCTACAGAGGCTAGTCCTTATACCCAAAGGCGTTAAAACAGAAGAACCCTCAGCATACAGGCCGCTATGCATGATAGATGTAATAGGAAAACTGTTTGAGCGAATCATCTGCAACAGACTGGAAGTTGAACTAGATGAACGGCAAGGTCTGTCAGACCAGCAGTACGGATTCCGGAAGAGGCGCAGCACTGTTAATGCAATTAACACCGTCGTGCACACAGCCAGAAAAGCCATAGAAGGAGAGCGGTGGAAAGGTGGGGGCAAACAATACTGCCTTATAACCACTCTTGACGTCCGCAACGCATTTAACTCGGCTAGCTGGCCAGCCATAGTCGATTCACTTAGACGCCTGGGCATCTCTGAATATATCACCAACCTGGTATACAGCTACCTGGAAGACCGAGTGCTGCTCTATGACACAGCCAATGGTCAAGAAAAATACAACATCACAGGAGGCGTCCCACAAGGATCGGTGCTAGGACCGACACTATGGAACGTGATGTACGATGCTGTGCTACGTCTCAGGATGCCAGACAACACACGGGTCATAGGATTTGCCGACGACATTGCAATCGTCACAGTGGCCAAGGAGCTTGGAGACGCAGAGTCCAAAACCAACACAGCGGTACAAGAAATAGTAACCTGGATGGATAAAAATTCGCTCGCACTGGCGGCCCATAAAACAGAAGCAGTGCTCGTTAGCAGCAGAAAGAGAGTGGAAACAGCAACAATAAATGTTGCAGGCTGCATGATACCCTCCAAGCCAGCTATAAAGTATTTAGGAGTTATGCTTGACCATAGGCTAACCTTCAAGCATCATCTAATATACGCCGCAGAAAAGGCATCCCGAGCAACCACATTGCTGGCAAGGATAATGGCCAACCATGGAGGCCCGCGCCAGAAAAGTAGGCAATTGATAACTACTGTAGTGCGGTCTATGTTGCTCTACGCGGCAGCAATATGGGCCCCAGCAATGACTATACAATCATACAGCCGTGGCTGTAGGTCGGCATATCGTACCTGTTCATTGAGAGTGATCTGCGCGTTCCGAACTGTGTCAGAAGATGCTGCCCTGGTGCTATCTGGCATGGCTCCACTAGACATCCTAGCAAATGAAGCAGACAGCAAAGATGCTAAAGGGGTAAAAACCGAGAGAGTGCTGTCAATGTGGCAGGACAGATGGCTGCACGCACAAAATGGCAGCTGGACGAGACGACTTATACCAGATATTCGTCCATGGCTAAAGCGCCCATTTGGCCTGACGGACTTCTATCTGACACAAATACTGACTGGACATGGGTGTTTTAAATCTTATTTGCACAGATTTGGACACGAGACGGACCCTTTTTGTACACACTGTGCAGGGGTAATAGAAGACGCGGAGCATGTCCTTTTTGTCTGTCCCCGATTTACTGCTGAACGGGAAGAGCTAAGCCTAGGCATAGGGAGGCCATTTATAGTCACTGACTTTGTGGATATCCTACTTAGCTCGCATAACAATTGGCTAGCAGTTAGCCACATATCTGCAGTAATCATACAATCCTTGCGTCGCGCTGAACGTCAGCGCAATCAGTCTTCACACTCTAGATAGTTTCTAGACGAGGCTTTTAAGCCGCTCCCCCTCGCGAAGTAGTACTTTATGCGTTGGTTCCGCGAGATGAGGGGATACGGAGAATAGGGAAGGGTTTAGCGGGTGAGGTGAATCTAACCAATTCCATACCAAGTCCCGCACTTTTCGGCTTTCAATGCTTCCCCCCCTATATCAAAAAAAAAAAAAAAAAAAAAAAAAAAAAAACACACACACACACATGCAAGCCCAACGAGACTTGCACGAATTTGTCCACGTTGCTTTTGCGCAGTTTCCATTTTTGTGGTTGCAACGGGACCAAAAGAATGCGTACGTGAAGATTCTGACGCCGACGCGTGTCGCGACAGAATCTGTTGTCATGGCAACATTGATGGGATAAGCGCGAGTCGCAGCCGGCAGAGGGCAGAGTCTGGGCAGAGAAAAGTCGAAAGCCCGAAAAGAGAGGTCAGCGACTTCGTAATGAGAGAACAATAAATCATTACGCAAACCACCCTTAAGGGAGACAGTCGGGAGTGATAAAAAAGTGAAAAGAAGTGTCTGCGTGTAACTAAGAAATTACAAGGACCCACAGCCGGCCCTGATAAGACAAAAGGCAGACGAAAAGACAAGTTACAATCGAAGTGAGTGCAAAGAAAACCATAAAGAAAAGAACGAACGAGGCTGACCATACAAGGATATACAGATTAAGTGTGTGTGAGCCAGGATAGCGGGTGAGTCGGCCATGTGGCTCAATAGTTGCCCCTCCCCTTTGACCCCATAAAAATAAATACCATTTTAGAGTGTGGTCAGGTGGCAATGGTCAAAGAATTATGTTGAATAAATCTACAATAAAGTTTGTAACGTCACATGTCAAATTATTGGGGGTGAAACTTGTGACGAAGTGCCAATTTGGCACCACGCCACAATGACGAGGCCCATAAAATCGCATATTGTTATTACAAGCCAATATATAATAATAAGTCATTTAGCCCAACCCTAAATACTCCGACTTGCGTATTAATTCATTGTCTCATCTCTAGGTGCCTTACCATTTATATATATATGCTCGTTATGCTTATATACATAGATATATATAAGTTTCTCTTTAGGTATGCTCGTTTATATACAAAAGTAATTGCGCAGTAGCATTTAGCCGGCCACATATATACACATACACACACACACATGCAAGCCCAACGGGACTTGCACGAATTTGTCGACGCTGCTTTTGCGCAGTTTCTATTATTTTGGTTGCAACGGGACCAAAAATTGCGTACGTGACGATTCTGACGCCGACACATGTCGCGACAGAATCGGTTGTCATGGTAACAACGATTGAAAAAGCGCGTGTCGCAGTCGGCAGAGGCAGAGCCTGGGCAGAGGAAAAGTCGAAAGCCCGAAAAGAGCGGTCAGCGACTGCGCAATGAAAAAGCAGTAATTGATTACGAAAACCACCCTACCCAATGCCAGGGAGAGTGTAGTGTTAATTGTAGTGTGCCAGGGGTACTAGGTCGCCACGCAGTCAACGTCCGGGTTGTACCCTTGTTGACTGTGACAGCGGCTGGGACCCATTGGCATGCGACCAAGATTTGTGTTACGATCGATGTCCGGGTTGTACCCTAGTCGATCGCAACGTAAGTCTTGGGACGTCCAGGTGTTATGTTGTGTTAAGTCGGTGTCCAGGTTGTACCTTAACCGACTTAGCTATATGTTCCCCTTTTGTGACCTCATATTTTAGTAGCTTAATTGTAGTTCGGTGTCCGGGTTGTACCCTAACCGAACCGTATGTCTCCATGTATTTGTTCTAAGTTTCTGTCTCTTTCTATCTCTTATACTTCCTGTGGTGCATTCCTAGCGATAGCATAGATATGCAGTATTAACCTTCACTGTAGCTCGATCAAATCTCTGGTCTCGGCATTCTATTATAAATTTTCTATAATGGAAGACCCTGGGGAGACTGAGATATGTACCCCAGCCGGAAAACTTCCTTACAGATGGCGCCCGAGCAGGGACCCGAGATTTGAAGAGAACATCATATATATATTTTGGGAAAATTTTGCCTAATTTTGTTGCATTACAAAAGAGAGAAAATATAGAAAAAAAAAAATCATTTAATACACTAGATATTTTTTTTGTAATGTAGCAAGGTGAAATTTAAATTTTTATTTTTTTTATGCATATATAATTGTTTCACGAGCCTGTCATCTGCGTGGCGTAAAGAACCACCATAACCCATATCGCGGGAGTTTCATATGCCACAGGAATGCTTGTATACCCGCATTGGAAAGTGTAAAATTTTATTTATATAAAAAGATTTTTTTTTATATATATTTGTATATCTATCATTTTGGTTAAAGCCCAACATACATGTATCCCTGTGTTCCCATATTTGCACATATCCCCATATGTTTCCCCTTTCCCCAAACAAAAATCAAAAAAAAAAAAAATTTTTTTTAATTTTTTTTTTTTTTTTTTTTTTTTTTTTTTTTTTTTCACCATATATGTCGGCCCACACATACATGTATCCCTGTGTTCCCATATTTGCACATATCCCCATATGTTTCCCGTTACCCCAAGCGAAATCTAGCAAAGCAACGCAGCAGTTTGTTTAGTCAGCGATAGGACGTCAACATAATCACCGATAGAGCTAATATACCCAGCAGAATCACGATAGAGTAGACAGTGGAATCAGCGACAGAAAATCTATATTTTGAGTCAGCGATAGAACGGCGTACATAACCACCAACATAGCTAAATAATGCAGCAGAGTTACGGTAGAGTACACGCACAATCAGCGACAGAAAATTATCACTAGTTAGTCAGCGATAGAACCATTCGCATAGCCAATAACATAGTCCAGAGACCCGGCAGAGTTAAGGCATGTGTAACAGTAGAATCAGCGACAGAAAGCACAGTTAAGAAACAATCAGAAGCAAGAAACAACGATGGAAATTTTCCATGACGCCGTTCAAGTACAGTCACAGCAAGCAGCATAGGCATAGAGAAAAAAAAAAAAAGCACCGTTAATAAACGCTCAGGAGCCAGAAACATCGATGGAAATTTTCCATGACTCCGTTCAGGTACAGCCACAGCAAAACAACGCAAGCACAAAAAAAAAAAAAAGGTATAAAGAAGTTAGACAAAGCAACAGTAGCAACTGCAACGGTAGTTCTATCGCCTGGGAGAGAAAGGGAGAGGTTTGCTTGTGGGTTCTCATTGGTCGACGAGCTTGGCGTCAAGACCAGAATGCATCGGCTGAGACGAAGAATGAAAGAATACAAACATCGAATAACGGCACAAGTTTCTTGCATCTGATTTGGAGGTAGATAAAAGGCGAGCAACAGCATCAAGTAAGGAGTCCACCGCGAACCTTCAACGAGTTAACAACAGTCCACCGCGAACCTTCAACGAGTTAACAACAAGAGAGTCCACCGCGAACCTTACGAGTAGACCTTCAACGAGTTAACAACAAGAGTCCACCGCGAACCTTCAACGAGTTAACAACAAAAGTCCATCCGCGAACCTTCAACGAGTTAACAACAGAGAGTCAACCGCGATCCTTTAAAAAGGATATTCAAGGATACCAGCAAGGATAATCAAACCAATATTTACCAGCAAGGATAATCAAACCAACGTTTACCAGCAAAGATATAACCAAGGATAATTAAACCAACGTTCACCAGCAAGGATCTATAGTAAGAATAATTAAACCAACGTTCATCAGCAAGGATATTCAACGATAACCAAGGATAATTATAAAAACATCAGCAAGGATATACAGCAAGGATAATTAAAAACCAACGTTCACCGAGGATATACAGCAAGGATATACAGCAAGGATAATTACAACCAACGTTCACTGGCAAGGATATTCAACTATACCCAAGCATAACTAACCCGACGTTCACCAGTAAAGATAACCAACGACGATTGAGCATAGCAAGGATCGAACTAAGCAATGTTCAAATACTAGAAGTGTTGACCATCGCACAGCCTACTCGGCCAACCAGGATAATACAAGGATATTCAGCACATAATAATAACTCATCTGCAACCTTCCAACTAACAATTAAAAAAGTATATCGACTACGGTGCAGCAGCATGCAATAACACCTCGTTCAGTGATAATACAATTATTTTTGTTGTCCCGAATTTGATTTATTGCCCTTTGAATTAATCCTTCACTTTCAGCTAGTGTTTATTTGCAACGCTTTTCTACAAAAAAAAAAAAAAAAAAAAAACATTAGTAACATGGGAGTCAAATGGATAACATATCGTCGTAAAGCCGAGCTTGAAAGCTTCTTCGCCGAGTTCGGACTGACCCCTGGCGGTTCAGTTGAGGAAATGAGAAGCCGGTTCTCTAGCTTCGCATCCAGGGAAGACCATAAACCAGATGTACTCTCCCGGCTAGCAGAACTAGAATCACAATACGGACAAGCAGCCAGCCTCGATAAAGGTCTAGAAGTTAAACCACGTTCACGTCCTGTGTCACCCGCCCGACATACTGACAAGGAGTACTCAACGGAGAGACACGCATCTCTTAACCAAGATACCGATGGAAAATTATTACAGATACCAGCGTTCACTAGCAGCATGGCTACAACAGATCTACAACCACAGGCTCAGAATACCAGTTACACTAATCTCATAGAGAAAGTGTCCAAATGGGGTCTTCATTTTGATGGGACCGCAGATCCATTATATTTCTTGGAAACACTTGAAGCAAGGGCTAGTACATATCGCATCAGCACCGAATGGCTCCCTAATATGATGCCCATCTTATTTTCGGGACGAGCCGAAGGATGGTGGCAAACTAGCGGTCTGCTAGACGCCTCATGGGCTAATTTTAGAAGAGAATTTTTAGATTTCTTTCTGCCGCCCAGATACTTTGAACAACTGGAAGATGCCATCCGTACGCGAAGACAGCGCCCTGGTGAACCATTCAAGGCATACTTGATAGAACTACGTTTAATGATGAGAAGAGCTCATTATACAGAAGAACAGGAGTTACAGCGTATATATGACAATTTATTGCCGGACTACCAATTGCACACCCGCCGTATGGATTTTCACGACCTGCAGAAGTTAACCCAGTTAATAGTGAATTTCGAGACCCTGCGTGGTCAAAGTTCTAAGAGATTCGACTCATCGTTTTCCGGTCAGGCAAACACCTCGGACATGTCAGATAGCCATGGGCAACAATTTACCAGTGGACGTAAAGTTAACACCGTTAATAACAGAAGCACCCATAAGCCAGCTTTACCCTCTACTGAAAAATCAACCAGTTACTCACACTTCTACCAAGTATCGGAGGCCCCAGTAGATACTTACCGTGCTTGCCGTAACTGCGGCAAACCAGACCACTTCGCAAAGCAATGCAACAATCCAAGGATACTGTTCTGTTGGGAATGCGGAAAACGCGATATACGAACCATCGACTGTTGTCGCCGGTCGGGAAACGCCGGGCGCCTACGTTCGTCAGGGGATCGAACGAAGAAAGCGCCGAGCCAGCCCCAAATGTAAGTAGACTCCGATTCGACAAGGGTCGCCTCATCGCCTTAGTCCAGGTCAACGGATTGGAAGTGAGCGCCACCCTCGACACTGGAGCCACTAGGAGCTTCATACACAGTTCACTGGCTCAGCAGATCGGTACCAATGGGAACTGGAAACAAATACACACCCCTATCAACTTAGCCGATGGATCTAGAAAAGAAATCACCCAGGCTATCGAAGCTGAGATATGCCTAGGGACGACACAAGTAAAAATACCATTGCTGGTATTACCAGGTATTATGGATCAATTGATCTTAGGCACTGATTTCCTGCGCGGCACTCGGACCCTAATCCAGTGCGGGGAAAGCTATCTACAGTTAGAGCCTATGCAAAACGCACTACTTGGATCAGTCGCCAGTTGTAGCGCTGCCTCACAACCATCGAGTACCTTAACCAGCAACAACCCGACTCAGTCAATCATCAATGAATCACCAAGTTCCCCAAGGGAAGTGTTGCCGGATGAAAAACGAGTCCGAAACATGGCCCTACCTCCTGTTTCAGATAAAGCCGTCATTAATAACCCATTTCGTCAACCAGTCATCGATAAATCACCAGTCAGAATAGACAAACTCAACTTAATAGCATCCAAGCCCATGACAAGGATGGAAAGCACCATGATATCTCCAGAGCCAGAATACTCCGAAGACGCGAGAGCAAATAAAATCATCAACGAGTTTCTATCACAGGAATTACCAAAGTTCGACACATTACAAGGTGTCACCCACATCGCAGAGCACGTCATCACTATGAAGGATGACAAACCTATCAAGCAACGTTATTACCCTCGCAATCCGGCACAGCAGAAGATCATCAATGACACCGTGGACCAGTTACTAGCCGAAGACCGCATCGAACCATCAAAGAGCCCCCATAGCGCGCCCATAGTGCTAGTTGGCAAGAAAACCGGAGAGACGCGTATGTGTATCGATTTCAGGCAGCTCAACGCGCAGTCTATACGAGATGCCTACCCTCTGCCCAGGATCAATCATATTCTGGAAAAACTTCGCAACGCTCAGTTTATCTCTACACTGGATCTTAAAAGTGGTTATTGGCAAATACCACTGGCCAAAGCCAGTCGGGAATGCACAGCTTTCACAGTCCCAGGTCGTGGCCTATTTCAATGGAAAGTAATGCCTTTTGGGCTACATTCCGCAGCAGCAACATTCCAACGCGCCTTGGATAGCGTGATTGGACCCGAGATGGATCCATTTGCCTTCGCGTATCTAGACGACATCATCGTCATCGGAAGGACATTGGAAGAACATATAACTCACCTGCAAGAAGTTTTTCAACGCCTCAGAGAAGCCAAGTTACGGATCAACAAAGCCAAGTGCCGATTCTTTAGACGCAAAATACAATTCTTAGGACATATGGTCAGTGAGCACGGCATCCATACTGACCCTGAGAAAATAGCAGCCGTTCGGGAATTAGCTCCACCGACCAATGTACGCCAACTTCGACGATGTTTGGGCATCGCGTCTTGGTATCGCAGATTTGTTCCAGAGTTTTCTAGTATCATACAGCCTATCACCGCTTTGCTGAAGAAAAACATTAAATGGAAATGGGATGCAGAACAACAACAAGCCTTCGACGAATTGAAATTACGATTGACATCAGCCCCGATTTTGGCCTGCCCCGATTTTAACTCTAAATTCTACTTGCAGACAGATGCCAGCGACTATGGTTTGGGCGCAGTGTTAACCCAGTATCAAGAAGGAACAGAACGGGTCATCGCCTACGCCAGCAGACGCCTCCTTGCTCCTGAAGAGAATTACTCAGCCACCGAGAAGGAGTGTCTCGCTATAGTCTGGGCAATTCGCAAACTACGCTGTTATCTGGAAGGATATAAATTCGAAGTCATCACGGATCATCAGGCCTTGAAGTGGCTCAACTCAATAGATAATCCCACAGGTCGTATAGCGAGATGGGCACTCGAACTACAACAGTATGAATTCGACATACAATACCGCCGAGGAAAGTTAAACGTCGTGGCCGACGCCCTGTCTCGACAACCATTGGAAGTACTAAATTCAATTCAGGATACTCTGCCGGAATGTCCATGGTGGAATAAAATAAAGCTACAAGTAGAAGCACAACCAGAGCAGTTCCCGGATTTTCACTACGAAGGTGGGCAACTATACCGAAGGAGAATTCATCACCCCGACGAAGATGAATCCATACCATGGAAGCTATGTGTGCCGAAGGAAGCTCGCCAACGAGTACTATGCGAGTGTCACGACGAGCCCACCGCAGGTCATCTGGGAATCCGCAAGACAGTACTCAGAGTTTCCCAGAAATACTACTGGCCTGGGTTTTTCCGCGATGTAAAGCGACACGTGCGCAACTGTCTTCAATGCCAAAAATATAAAGTGAACCAAATGAAGCCAGCTGGGAAAATGTTCACTCGTCAAGTGTCAGAGCCATTCAACACAGTGTGTGCAGATTTTGTTGGACCTCTCCCCAGATCAAAGCAAGGTAACACTGTTCTATTGGTTTTCTTAGATGCATACAGCAGATGGGTGGAGCTTGTACCTCTGCGCAAAGCCACCGCTGCTTCATTAGAACACGCATTTCGGGAGCGAATTATCGGACACTTTGGAGCACCACGCACTTTGGTCTGCGACAATGGAACACAGTTCACCAGTCGCACCTTCAAAGAACTTTGTCAACGAGCTGGAGTAGAAATTCAGTACACCGCACCGTACACACCACGTCAAAATCCTACCGAGAGAGCCAATCGCACCGTGAAGACCATGATAGCTCAATACCTGGGCGAAAAGCAGAGTAACTGGGATCACTTTCTACCCGAATTTACATTGGCAATAAATTCAAGCGTATGCGATTCGACAGCATTTACACCAGCGTTCCTCGTGCTGGGCAAGGAACCCCGCATCCCTGGAGCACTGTACGACGAGGTTACACCAGGACTTGGCACCACACCCTGGTCCCCGGAAGTACGAACACGACGCATGGCAGACGTTTTTACCATGGCCCAAGAGAACATGCAACGAGCTGCAATGGAGCAAGGACGTCACTACAATTTGCGGCGTAGAGACTGGCGACCAGCGATTGGAGATCTGGTCCTCCTGAAGCAACACCACCTGTCCAAGGCCTCCGAGGGCTTCGCAGCTAAATTGGCCCCAAAGTTCGACGGGCCTTACAAAGTAATCAAGTTTATTTCCAGAAACATCGTCCGGCTACAAGAAACCAACAGCAGACGCAGACGCACGGCAAACATAGACGACCTGAAGTCTATACAACCAGACGAACCCAGCAGCCAAGAGGAGGAACAGATTAAATCTACGATCGCGTTGAGCCAGCCCATGGGCGTCAGCAACTAAGCACAGAAGACCACCGGAGTCATCTTATCAGAGACGAATCAATTCGCAGGGGCCACTTGATGGAAGGCGCGCCTTCCCAACGTCCCTGTCCCCCGTTGGGGGGTCTCAAAGTAACGGCAAGTCCGACCATGCCTACATACACAAAAACACTCATTCATATTATTACATTTAAGCTCACATTGTATCATAGTCATAAGCATCTCATTCATGTAAACCACACACGTTAGTCTGTTAGGCCCCCTACCGACCCCAATATAGGGCACCGTCTCAAGTCAGAGTATCTAACACCTTTCTTTTCCCCAGTCGTACGATGGCACGCCAACTCAGCGTGAACGAAATAGTGGGTGTCATCGAAGACGTAGTAGCAGCTTGGGAAGCTGAAGTCGCCAAGACGTCAGCCACCATTGAACCGGCAAGGGAACACGATCCCACAATACCGCACCTTCTCTCAGCGGCAACCGAGGACCACCCAGCATTGTCGGCCAGCAATTCACCTCCACAGGAGCCTATCCATTGTTGGCGGATAGTGGACGCACCCGAAAGAGCCGTGGTCACTAGAGTGGACGTGTTGAGCCGAGCCATGGAGCTATCTGATATTGCGTGCTTCGACCCGGGGCATTTCGCCGGCTATAGGGGCTGGGTCCCGTCGCCACCGGCCACCCAGGATGAAGAGAGCGCCGCGCCTCCTGATCCCCAGAGGGTCAACTCTCCCCGGCGTCCCGTATCGCCAAACGAAGCAGCCGACCCCCAGGAAGCAGAAGACGACGCCACCGCTATCTCCGAGCCATGGAGGAACAACCGTAGCCCATCGCACCTGGACTATACAGACCCAGAGACAGGCGAAACGGTACAGCTGCCACCGCCCAACATTGAACCCGACTTCGGGGACATGTCACGGCCATACAACCCCGTCGGATACGACTCGGACGGCACGCCAGAGGGAGGAGACACCCCGTCATCAAACTATCCCCACTTTGAGGATATATCGCCACCTCAGTCACCGTTACCGCAGCCGATGAGCCTGCAGGGTGACTCAAGCGCGAACCAATCGACGGAGGCCGATAATGTTCCTAGCGTTAGCCGTATACACGCCTGGCAGGCGATCCCAATGGGATGGCGAACTAGAGGCGTGCAGGAGCTACTACCACGCCAACTCGTTCAGCAAGTGGAGGAGTGCCAGCAACGACAACGAGAACGAAAGTTTAAGTGCGAAGCAGCCGACCGCGTTTACGACGTACGGGTGACCAAGACCCAGCAGGTCACCATCAAATGCATCGGCCCTGCTTACCCTAAGTAAGGGGGGGGTGTGACGAAGTGCCAATTTGGCACCACGCCACAATGACGAGGCCCATAAAATCGCATATTGTTATTACAAGCCAATATATAATAATAAGTCATTTAGCCCAACCCTAAATACTCTGACTTGCGTATTAATTCATTGTCTCATCTCTAGGTGCTTTACCATTTATATATATATGCTCGTTATGCTTATATACATAGATATATATAAGTTTCTCTTTAGGTATGCTCGTTTATATACAAAAGTAATTGCGCAGTAGCATTTAGCCGGCCACATATATACACATACACACACACATGCAAGCCCAACGGGACTTGCACGAATTTGTCGACGCTGCTTTTGCGCAGTTTCTATTATTTTGGTTGCAACGGGACCAAAAATTGCGTACGTGACGATTCTGACGCCGACACATGTCGCGACAGAATCGGTTGTCATGGTAACAACGATTGAAAAAGCGCGTGTCGCAGTCGGCAGAGGCAGAGCCTGGGCAGAGGAAAAGTCGAAAGCCCGAAAAGAGCGGTCAGCGACTGCGCAATGAAAAAGCAGTAATTGATTACGAAAACCACCCTACCCAATGCCAGGGAGAGTGTAGTGTTAATTGTAGTGTGCCAGGGGTACTAGGTCGCCACGCAGTCAACGTCCGGGTTGTACCCTTGTTGACTGTGACGGCGGCTGGGACCCATTGGCATGCGACCAAGATTTGTATTACGATCGATGTCTGGGTTGTACCCTAGTCGATCGCAACGTAGGTCTTGGGACGTCCAGGTGTTATGTTGTGTTAAGTCGGTGTCCAGGTTGTACCTTAACCGACTTAGCTATATGTTCCCCTTTTGTGACCTCATATTTTAGTAGCTTAATTGTAGTTCGGTGTCCGGGTTGTACCCTAACCGAACCGTATGTCTCCATGTATTTGTTCTAAGTTTCTGTCTCTTTCTATCTCTTATACTTCCTGTGGTGCATTCCTAGCGATAGCATAGATATGCAGTATTAACCTTCACTGTAGCTCGATCAAATCTCTGGTCTCGGCATTCTATTATAAATTTTCTATAATGGAAGACCCTGGGGAGACTGAGATATGTACCCCAGCCGGAAAACTTCCTTACAAACTAGATTGGGATTAACATTCTCTTCTATCCTTTCCCCGATCCCATTCCTTTGTGTGTGTGTCATCGTAGTATATGTTTCTCCTCTGGCATTGGCATCCGAGTTGTACCCTACCCAATGCCAAGGAGAGTGTAGTGTTTATTTGTAGTGTGCCTGGATACTGGGTCGCCCCACAGCCAACGTCCGGGTTGTACCCTTGTTGACTGTGATGGCGGCTAGTATCCATTGGCATGCGACCAGGATTTATGTTGTGATCGATGTCCGGGTTGTACCCTAGTCGATCACAATGTAAATCTTGGGACGTCCCTATGTTGTGTTGTATTAAGTCGGTGCCCAGGTTATACCTTAACCGACTTAGTTATATGTTTCCCTTTTGTGACCCTGTATTTTAGTAGTACAATTGTAAGTCGGTGTCCGGGTTGTACCCTAACCGAACTACATGTCTTAAGTTTCTGTCTCCTTCTATCCCTTCTTCTCCCTGTAGTCCGTTCCCCGCGATATCATAGATATACAGCATTAACAGCTACAGTGAAGCTCGAGCAAATCTCTGGTCTCGGCATTCTATTATAAATAATCTATAATGGAAGACCCTGGGGAGACTGAGAGTTGTACCCCAGCCGGAAAACTTCCTAACAGATGGCGCCCGAGCAGGGACCGGAGATTTGAAGAGAACATCGTATATATATTTTGGGAAAATTTAGCCTAATTTTGTTGCATTACAAGAGAGAGAAAATATAGAGAAAAAAAATCATTTAATACACCAAATATATTTTTTTTTCTTGTGTAATGTTGCAAAGCTAAATTTAATTTTTATTTGCACATATATATATATGCATGCACATATAATTGTTTCATGAGCATGTCATCTGCGTGGCGTAAAGAACCACCATAAGCCATATCGCGGGAGTTTCATATGCCACAGGAATGCTTGTATACCCTCATTGGAAAGTGTAAAATATCTCCTTTTGTTTTTGTAAAAAAAAAAAAAAAAAAAAAGGGAGTTTATATATATATGTATATATCTATCATTTTGTGTTCACCCTATATGTCGGCCCACATACATGTATCCTTGTGTTCCCATATTTGCCCATATCCCCGTTTGTTTCCTTTAGCCCAAGTGAAATCCAGCAAAGCAACGTAGCAGTTTGTTAGTCAGCGATAGGACTGTCGACATAATCACCGACAGAGCTAATATACCCAGCAGAATCACGATAGAGTAGACAGTGGAATCAGCGACAGAAAATTATATTTCGAGAGTCAGCGATAGAACGGCGTACATAACCACCAACATAGCTAAATAATGCAGCAGAGTTACGGTAGAGTACACGCACAATCAGCGACAGAAAATTATCACTAGTTAGTCAGCGATAGAACCATTCGCATAGTCAATGATATAGCCTATGGACCCGGCAGAGTTACGGCAGACGAAGCAGTAGAATCAGCGACAGAAAGCACCGTTAAGAAACAATCAGAAAGAGAAACGTTGATGGAAATTTTCCATGACGCAGTTCAGGTACAGTCACAGCAAAGCAGCGCCGGCATAGAAAAAAAAAAAAAAGAGAACACCGTTAAGAAACACTCAGAAGCGAGAGGCATCGATGGAAACTTTCCATGACGCCGTTCAGGTACAGCCACAGCAAAACAACGCAGGCACAGACAAAAAAAAAAAAGTAAAGAAGTTAGACAAAGCAACAGTAGCAACTGCAACGGTAGTTCTATCGCCTGGGAGAGAAAGGGAGAGGTTTGCTTTCGGGTTCTCATTGGTCGACGAGCTTGGCGTCAAGACCAGAATACACCGAATGAGACGAAGAATGAAAGAATACGAACTTTTAATAACGGCACAAGTTTCTTCAATCTGATTTTGAAGTAGGTAAAAGACGAGCCACATCATCAGAGAGGAGTCAACCGCGAACCTTCAACGAGCTAACAACGAGAGTCAACCGCCAACGTTAACCGAGTTAACAACAGAGAGTCAGCCGCGAGCCTTCAACGATAACCATGGATAATTAAAACCGACGTTCTTCAACGTTCACCAGCAAGGATCTTCAACGATAACCAAGGATAATTATAACAACATTCATCAGCAAGGATATACGGCAAGGATAATTAAAACCAATGTTCACCAGCAAGGATATTCAACGATAACCAAGGATATTTATAACAACGTTCACTAGCAAGGATATACAGCCAGGATACTTAAAACCAGCATTCACCAGCAAGGATATTCAGCTATAACCAAGCATAGTTAAACCGACGTTTACCAGCAAGGATATCCAAATACGGTTAAGCATAGCAAGGAACGAACTAAGCCAGGTTCAAATATCAGAAGTGGGGATCATTGCACAGCCTACTCAGTTAATACAAGGATATTCCGCACATAATCATAACTCAGCTGCAACATCCCAACCAACAATCATAAAGGATATCGACTACGGTGTAGCAGCATGCAATAATATATCGTTCAGTGATAATACAATTATTTTTATTGTCCCGAATTTGATTTATTGCCCTTTGAATTAATCCTTCACTTTCAGCTAGTGTTTATTTTCAACGTTTTCTACAAAGAACATTAGTAACATCGTCGAAAAGCCGAGCTCGAAAGCTTCTTCGCCGAATTCGGACTGACCCCTGGCGGTTCAGTCGAGGAGATGAGAAGCTGATTCTCTAGCTTCGCATCCAGGGAAGACCATAAACCAGATGTACTCTCCCGGCTAGCAGAACTAGAATCACAATACGGACAAGCAGCCTGCCTCGATAAAGGTCTCGAAGTTAAACCAGTTACACCAATCTCATAGAGAAAGTGTCAAAATGGGGTCTTCATTTTGATGGGACCGCAGATCTATAATACTTCTTGGAAACACTTGAAGCAAGGGCTAGTACTTATCGCATCAGCACCGAATGGCTCCCTAATATGATGCCCATTTTATTGTCGGGACGAGCCGAAGGATGGTGGCAAACCAGCGGTCTGCTAGACGCCTCGTGGGCCAACTTTAGAAGAGAATTTCTAGATTTCTTTCTGCCGCCCAGATACTTTGAAAAACTGGAAGATGCCATCCGTACGCGAAGACAGCGCCCTGGCGAACCATTCAAGACATACATACGAGCTCATTATACGGAAGAACAGGAATTACAGCGCATATATGACAATTTATTGCCTGACTACCAATTGCACACCCGACGTATGGATTTTCATAACCTGCAGAAGTTAACCCAGTTAATAGTGAATTTCGAGACCCTGCGTGGTAAAAGTTCTAAGAGATTCGATGCATCTTTTTCCGGTCAGGCAGACACTTCGGGCGCATCAGACAGCCATGGGCAACAATTTACCAGTGGACGTAAAGTTAACACCGTTAATAATCGAAGCACCCATAAGCCAGCTTTACCCTCTACTGAAAAATCAACCAGTTACTCACACTTCTACCAAGTATCGGAGGCCCCAGTAGATACTTACCGTGCTTGCCGAAACTGCGGCAAACCGGACCATTTCGCAAAGCAATGCAACAATCCAAAGATATTATTCTGTTGGGAATGTGGAAAACGCGATATACGAACCATCGACTGCTGTCGCCGGTCGGGAAACGCTGGGCGCCTAAGTTCGACAGGGGATCGAACGAAGAAAGCGCCGAGCCAGCCCCAAATGTAAGTAGACTCCGATTCGACAAGGGTCGCCTCATCGCCTTAGTCCAGGTCAATGGATGTGAAGTGAGCGCCACCCGTGACACTGGAGCTTCATACACAGTTCACTGGCTCAACAGATCGTCACTAATGGGAACTGGAAACGAATACACACCCCTATCAACTTAGCCGATGGATCTAGAAAGGAAATCACCCAGGCTATCGAAGCTGAGATATGTCTGGGAACGACACAAGTAAAAATACCATTGCTGGTATTACCAGGTATTATGGACCAATTGATCTTAGGCACTGATTTCCTACGTGGCACCCGGACCATAATCCAGTGCGGGGAAAGCTATCTACAGTTAGAACCTATGCAAAACGCCCTGCTTGGATCATTCGTCAGTTGCAGCGCTGCCTCACAACCGTCGAGTACCTTAACCAGCAACAACCAGACTCAGTCAATCATCAATGAATCCCCAAGCTCCCCAGTGGAAGTGTTGCCGGATGAAAAACGGATCCGAAACACGGCCTTACCTCCAGTTTCAGATAAAGCCGTCATTAATAACCCATTTCGTCAACCAGACATCGAAAAATCACCCGTCAGAATACACAAACTCAACTTAATAGCAGCCAGGCCCACGACAAGGATGGAAAGCACCATGATATCCCCAGAGCCAGAATACTCCGAAGACGCGAGGGCGAATAAAATCATCAACGAGTTCCTATCACAGGAATTACCAAAGTTCGACACATTACAAGGTGTCACCCACATCGCAGAGCACGTCATCATTATGAAGGATGACAAACCAATCAAGCAACGTTATTACCCTCGCAACCCAGCCCAGCAGAAGATCATCAACTACACCGTGGACCATTTACTAGCAGAAGACCGCATCGAACTATCGAAGAGCCCACATATCGCACCCATCGTACTAGTGGGTTAGAAAACCGGAGAGATGCCTATGTGTATCGATTTCAGACAACTCAACGCGCAGTCTATACGAGATGCATACCCTCTGCCAAGGATCAATCATATTCTGGAAAAACTTCGCAAAGTTCAGTTTATCTCTACACTGGATCTTAAAAATGGATCTTAAAAAAGCGTTCACAGTCCCAGGTCGTGGCCTGTTCCAATGGAAGGTAATGCCTTTCGGGCTACATTCCGCAGCAGCAACGTTCCAACGCGCCTTGGATAGTGTAATCGGACCTGAGATGGATCCATTTGCCTTTGCGTATCTAGACGATATCATCGTCATCGGAAGGACATTGGAAGAACATATAACTCACCTGCAAGAAGTTTTTCGACGCCTCAGAGAAGCCAAGTTACGGATCAATAAAGTTCAGATTCTTTAGACGCAAAATACAATTCTTAGGACATGTGGTCAGCGAGCCGACCCATACCGACCCTGAGAAAGTAGCAGCTGTTCTCGGGAATTAGCTCCGCCGACCAATGTACACCAACTTCGACGATGTTTGGGCATCGCGTCTTGGTATCGCAGATTTGTGCCAGAGTTTTCTAGTATCATACAGCCTATCACCGCTTTCCTGAAGAAAAATACTAAATGGAAATGGGATGCAGAACAACAACAAGCCTTCGACGAATTGAAATTACGATTGACATCAGCTCCTATCTTGGCCTGCCCCGACTTTAACTCCAAATTCTACTTGCAGACAGATGCCAGTGATTATGGTTTGGGCACAGTATTAACCCAGTATCAAGAAGGAACAGAACGGGTCATCGCCTACGCCAGCAGACGCCTCCTTGCTGGTACCAGTTCGACGTCCCGTACCCGTTGCTTTCGTAAAACTAACTTTTTCAAGTTCAATGAGCTAATTCTTGCCACAGACTGGTCTTATCTGTACTCCTGTAATGATATGAATGCTGCCATTTGTTTTTTCTATAATACTATGTTTTCACTTTTTGATGCTTGTGTTCCACGTGTGACCCATGTATTGTCTAACAAACCGCCATGGTTTACACGTGAGTTAACTAATTTGAAAAATGTGAAGTCTAGATATTATAGAAAGTTCAAAAAATCGGGTCGACCGTCTGATTTCTCTCTTTATGCTGTTGCTCGATCGAATTTTTCAGTGCTTAATACACTATGCTATAAGGATTACATTAGGCGTTGTAAACTTCAGTTCTCCCGTGATCCTAAACAATTTTATAACTTCGTTAACGCCAAACGAAAGGTGGCAGTGCACCCGTCCTATTTATGTTTTGAAAATAATAAAGCAAACGATGATCAGGCCATTGCCGATATGTTTGCTGATTTTTTTTAAAACGACCTATTCCTCCAAAGATCATCGAGCTAACTTTTCATATCCCTATCAGTTGAAAAGGTCTAATTGCGTCTTTAATCCTGTGATCGATGAAGATTCTCTTCTCAGCGTGCTTAGTTTAGTGAAGCCCGTGTACTCACCAGAACCTGATGGGATACCTGGCTGTGTACTAAGGTTTTGCGCTGAGACTTTGATTTCCCCGATTCTTAAGTTATTTACTTTGTGCGTTGAAACTTCCTCTTTCCCAAAAATTTGGAAGGAATCTTTTATTATTCCTCTGCATAAAAAGGGTAATAAATCCGTAGCTTCAAACTATAAGGGTATTTCCAAATTGTCTGCTATTCCGAAGGCATTTGAGAAAATTATAACTTCTCAACTGCAACATTTCTGTAGTTCTATTCTTTCATCTTCTCAACATGGGTTTATGAAACGTAGATCTACTACCACTAACCTTTTAGAGTTTACTTCTTTAGCGATCGAAGGATTCAGGAATGCAATGCAAACTCAATTATACTGACTTCAGTGAGGCTTTTGATTCTGTCAATCATACACTGCTTTTGTTCAAGCTGAATGAACTTGGGATTCCAAGCCTTCTGCTTAATTGGATTTCTCAATATCTTAATAACCGTACACAAAAAGTTTTATTTAAAACTTATCTTTCGAAGACCATCAATGTGACCTCGGGGGTGCCACAAGGTAGCCATCTAGGACCACTGCTTTTTACGCTTTTCATTAATGACCTTCCGTCAGTTGTAACTCACTCTCGCGTGCTTATGTACGCTGATGATGTTAAACTTTGTATTAGTTTTAAAGACTTAAGTACTCCACATCTGCTTCAAGTCGATCTTAAAAACTTTCAAACTTGGTGTGAAATTAACTTATTAAACCTTAATGTTTCAAAATGTAATGTCATGTCATTTCATAGATCCTCTTTGCAAATAGTGGTGCATTATCTTAATAATACCCCACTTGAACGTGTGAACGAGAGTAATGATTTGGGTGTACTCATGGACCACAAATTAAATTTTACTCGTCATATTAATATCACTGTCAATAAAGCCATGAGTGTTCTTGGTTTTGTTAAGCGGTGGTCGAAAGAGTTGGACGATCCTTACACAACCAAAACTCTTTTTATTTCACTGGTCCGCCCCATTTTAGAGTTTGGATCATGTGTTTGGTCTCCACAATATGGATGTTAATACTTAATGTTAATACTTAATCGTAGAGTAATACTTGGTACTTTGTTTATCCACAAGCTTTTGAATGGACAAATAGACTGTCCTAATTTACTCAATCAGGTCAATCTATCTGTTCCTTGTAGACTAACCCGTAATTATGTCCCTTTATCTTTAACACGCTGTACTTCCAACTATTCTTTGCATGAACCCTTTCGAGTTCTCTGTTCCGACTACAACCGCCTTTATTCTGTAATCGGATCAGAGTTCTCATATCTATTCTAAAAACTACTATTTTAAGTTATCTATCTAGTAGTTAGTCTTAATTATTATTTTAGTTGTCGTCCGTTGTCCACGCGACTTCGTTTTTGCATGCTGTCTGATAGGGTTCGCGCGTAACAGGCTTTGTCCTGGTGTCGCTTGGACCACTTGAACGTACTGCGCATTGTACGCGTCAACGTCCAGAAGTATTGTGCTAATTTTTCCTTCAGTATTTTGTTAATTTTTTCCTCCAGTATTGTGCTAATTTTTCCTCCAGTATTTTGTTAATTTTTTTTTTTTTTTCAGTAATGTGTTAATTTTTCCTTCAACACAGATTCCTTAGGTCAGTTGTCCTGTCACGGTCGCCATGTACTGTGAAATACCAAAGTCCCTTTTGTAGCATTAAATATTTTGGGTTTCGCTTTGACACTTGGTTTTTCAATTAGTTTAAAGAGTTTTTATATAGTCGCTTTAGTTCATCTTTATTGAATGATTCTTAATTCTATATCCATGGTTAAGTACCGCTAAGACCGCGTAGCTGCGCTTCTTGTAATATTATTATTTATTGCACTGAGTATAGTGATCATTCGTTATTATTGAACATGCTACAAATTATTCTTTGTTTGTTTTGTTATTTAAAAAATTTGTGAATTTGCCAATTCAGTTTTTATATCAGGAGGGATCCTTCAAAAAATTGTGTAGAGGGAGAGTCCTGTATCTAGCAACAAAACCCACCCCACCCCGAAAGAGCTACGGAACCATAGGGTCCCACTCGTTAGGCATAAAGACTCCCATGCTGGATCTAAATAGCAACCGACACCTATTGGTTCAACTTCGGTTTGCTGTCTTATCCAAATAAATTGTGAAATACTTCACAATTATATACACATACAAGTTAATTGCTACACGACCCAATCGTTACAGTAAAATCAATAATGGAAGTTCGAGCAAATATTTCTGGTGTATATTCGGGGTTTGGTAGCTTTGTAGTTATGTAGAATCTAAAACTTGGATTCCAATCTACTTCTTTATCCCCAATTTTGATTTTATTTTGCGTCCCTACTTTCAAAAGGTTTCTGTCTAGTAACTTGTCCAAGCAAGGATCGAATTCTTCAGCTACGTCTCGAAATAATAATAGGAAGACCCATGCTAACAGAATCCTCCAGATGGTTTCGAAAATATTTGTGATTTTGCTTCTCCTTATTCTTTATCCATACTTTCCCCTGCGATTGAGAATCTATAAGTAAAGGAAGTCGCATCGCTTTTGTTGCAATTATTCCATTCTTTATGAAAAGCTCGTCAATTGGTAGCCCTTGAATATTCCATTCACCAATCTGGGATCGGCCTGTAAGGTTTTCAATTATGTTAATATTTGCAGATATGGGAATCTTTTTTTCAAAAATTTGTCTCATCCAAAGATTTTGAAGATCACTTCGGAATTCCTGGTTAAAAGGTGTATGATAAAAATGCGGTTAATAATATAACATCCCCGACTAAGCAATCCGTTTCACTTTTAAATGAGGCAATCTGTTCTGTCCATCGAATCTTTTCGGCAGCCAATCCTCCAATTAGGGCTGTTGATGCATCCATCTTATCTTAACATTTTTAGCCTCACCAAGGACCGATTCTTTTTTTGAAACTGCGTCTTCGTACCTCAACAACAGTTTCTCCGCTGCCTTTTGAGGATGCTTTTTGATATTTAGCATCTTGCACAGCTATATTAGCCTTTAGTGGAAGAACTTCTTTGTTCACCTCAAAGTTTTTGGCCATAGCCATTGTCCATGACAGTAACCCAGCAATATTTCCACAAGCCACCTTAGCTGCATCAAATGTATATTGCCTAAAAATAGAAAAAATTCAATAATAATTAAAAACAAAAATTTAAATTTAACCCTCTCATATTATCTGTTGCCTATAGGCAACATTGTGCTTATGTGATCATAATTATAAATTAATATTTTCAAGTATACCGCTAGTGATAAATGTTGCCTGGAGGCAACGTCCTGTAAGAAACTAGGACATCAAGGAGTTTAGAGTCCGGTTTAGTTTGTATTTAAATCAAGACTAACAAATAGTTGTAATCAAAAAATATCAAAGAAGCTAACTTCGGCTCTGCCGAAGTTTGTATACCCTTGCAGTTTCATTGTTTTATTATTTAATTTAAAAACAAAATTTTTAAAGTAATATTAAAGAGAAAACTCAACTAAAAATTTTCCCGAATTCACCGAGAATCGAACACACCAAACACCGAACCATCGTGCGACCGATCTTTACGTACTACGTCACCATCCTCACTTAACTCACTTAAGCTAGTTCGACATACATATACATATAGCAAACGCATGGCATCTCGCTCTTTAAATTTCGTTCTGTGCAACAACACAACGCAAATGTTTCTGTCTCTCTCACACACCGCGTGGTGACGAATTTTTGCATATGTATGTGTGTGTGTGATTGCTTGGAATTTGTTTTTGTTTCTTTGCTGCCAAAGAAAACTGCTTATTTTACTCGAGGTACCTCCACGTTTTAGTTAATAGCTCCGGTGATAATTATCCGATCTGACTAATTTTTAAACTTTACCTGCTCAATCGATTGAGGAACTTAACTTTTTATGTTTCAACCATGTAGCTTAAAATTTAAGCTCGAAAACGTCTGGCTAAACAGACAGACGGACAGACGGACAGACGGACGGACGGACAGACGGACATGTCTCAATCGACTCGGCTATTGATGCTGATCAAGAATATATATACTTTATGGGGTCGGAAATGTATATTTCTATGCGTTGCAAACATCTGACCAATTTTATAATACCCTCTGCAAGGGTATAAAAAATTGTAAAACCACAAATTTTAGATAAGGCATGAAAGGGTTAAGAAATGTGTTGATATTGTATTGTTCAAAAGTTCTGTTTTAGAGAGGGCCTTAATCTCGATTTGAACAGATATGATAAATCTGATCCTTAAGCTGACTATATAATATTAATTTATCTTCATATGTCTGTGTCCTCATAGACTTTCTTTGCATCTACATATATGTCGGAGATAGAATAGGGTATTGCGTGTCTCATAGACCCATTGATACTCTATGTTCTTGTGTCTCTGTCTAGTTGAGGGCTCTGGTGTCCCTTTCTATTTCGCAATCATACGTCACAATTGTAATGCCATGTAATGTTTGGCATTACTGTAATGTTAGTTTGGCATTGACTGCTGAGCCATGTAAGTTTGGCACTGGATGCTTAGTCATTCAGGTGACAATTAGAGATGAGCGACATATGATGCTGTAATTAAGAGAGATGATAGCAAAGGCTGTTGTCGAGTGTGGTGCAATGGCTGGCTGGTGGATTTTGCGATTTTGCGTAGAAGAAACACAGGAACACGCTACTCTAACTACAACATGTCGCGTGAACAAGAGGTAATACTCGAAGACTATTCGACATCAGAAGTGGGATCTGCCTTGCCTACCAAAACGGACACCAATACTTATTTGTCCGCCCTAGAAGAGCAGAACCGAAAACTTTTGGTAATTATCCAAAACATGCAGACACCAAGGCCACTGCCAGCCCTTGGGAATACAGCGCAAGTAAGCTTGCCAAAATTTAACCCGGACGGCGATGGCTCGGACGCTTCAGCCTGGTGTGCAACCGTGGAGCTAATTTTTGCGGACAGCGTGCTCGAAGGTAGCTTAATGATAGCCCTAAGCAAGGCGCTAGAAGGCAGCGCATCTCAGTGAGTGGAGTTATTGGAGTTGAGACTTCTGCTGCCACTCTGTTAAATGTTTTGAACGGTCGTCCCAAACCAGAAGAAGGCGTTGCGGAATATGGCAGCCGCATCGTCACGCTGCTAATGTCAAAGTGGAAGGCCAAAGAGTTGGAGGAAATCGCTGTGTCAGTGACGTTGGCTTATATGGCGTAGATAGACAGTAAATTGTCGCATTGGGCTTTTACAAATAATGTAGAAACTCGTAATGAGTTGCAGCAACAATTGCAAGCACACTCTTTCAAGAAGCGCAATTTCGTGGACGACGCGGGTACCACTGGATCCGAACAAAAAAAATTCAAGTTTTCGCCGTTGATGAAATGCAACTACTGCGGAAGAGCTGGTCACAAGTATGCTGAATGCAGGAATCGACTGGAGAGAGGACAAAGCAAAGGAAAAAATTTGAATGGAAGCAATGGAAGTAGATTGACTGGATTGAAAGAGCGGCCAAACATCAAATGTTTTAAGTTGGACACGTTGCGTCTACTTGTTCCAAAAGACGAGCGAATGGGAACGGAAGAATCTAGGAGAAGCGTGTAGACGTTTGCACGGTAGCTCCACCGTCTGGAAAAATTAGTTTGTCCGGTGAGTCCATTCCATTTTGCTTCGATTCTGGTGCTGAATGTTCTCTGGTCAAGGAAAGTGCTGCTGCTAAGTTTAAGGGAAAACGAATTAATAATATTGTAAAGTTAAATGGCATAAGCAATGATTCTATAGTTAGCACACAGCAAATTTTATCTAATATAAATGTTGAACAGTATTGTTTTGAAATTTTGCTACATGTAATTATGGATAAGTTTCTAAAATATGATGTGCTGATTGGCCGTGAAATTTTCAGCCAGGGTTTTGGCGTAGTAATAGACGTTGATTAATTCCAAATTTATAAAACAAAAAGAGTGGAATTTTTAAGTTTATCAAATTATGAAGATATCATAGAATCTGATAGTAACTTGAATGAATCTGATAAAAATGCCTTGACAAATATTCTGAAACGATACTCTGATTGGTTTATTAACGAAATTCCAAAGATTTGAGTTTCTACAGGGCAGCTAAAAATTAGGCTTATAGATCCTCAAAAGACAGTACAACGGCGTCCATATAGGCTTAGCGAAGAAAAGAAAGATCATGTACGATGTAAAATTGATGCTTTATTAAAGTTGAACATTATTCGTCCACGTTGTTCACCTTTCGCTAGCCCTATGATGTTAGTTAAAGAAAAAAAATGGTACGGATCGGCTTTGTGTAGATTATAGAGTATTGAATGACAATACAGTAGCCGACAGGTACCCGCTGCCTCTTATCTCAGACCAGATTGCAAGGCTTCGCGGCGCTAGATATTTCTCGTGTGTGGATATGGCCAGTGGCTTTTACCAAATCCCTGTACACGAGGACTCTATTGAGCGAACTGCGTTTGTAACTCCTGAAGGGCAATATGAGTTTTTGACCTTGTCTTTTGGTCTAAAAAACGCACCCTCCGTGTTTCAACGTGCCATAAGTAAGGCTTTGGGACCTTTAGCATACACCTATGCTGTTGTTTACATCGATGATGTTTTAATAGTAGCCGAAACTAAAGAAGAAGCGTTGGATCGATTGCAGATAGTGCTGGAGACATTGAGTGCAGCTGGATTTTCATTCAATGTAACCAAATGTTCTTTTCTTAAAACTAGGATAGAATATCTTGGTTTTGAGATAAGCAACGGAGAAATCAGACCAAATCCACGCAAAATTCAAGCTTTAGTAAGATTACCACCTCCACAAACTGTGTCACAATTGCGACAATTTATAGGTTTGGCCTCTTATTTCCGACAGTTTGTTCGAAATTTTTCAAAGATACTAAAACCATTATACATTCTTACCTCTAAGAAAAATTCGGAATTTGTTTGGCACCCGGAGCATGAACAAATACGATTAAAAATAATAGACATTTTGACTCAGACGCCGGTGTTAATCATATTTGATCCACAGTACTTAATTGAATTACACACTGATGCAAGTTCGATTGGCTATGGGGCAATTCTTTAAAGGCTAGTCGTGTTAAATTGGATTTGACTCCGAGAGTCCAGAGGTGGTGGTCGTTTTTACAGTCATTTAACTTTGATTTGGAGTACACAAAAGGTGAACGAATGGTTCATGTTGATTTTCTTTCCCGGAATCCGCTAACTATAGAAAATAACGTTTTGAATAAAATAACTGAAATGCGAATCAATTTGGCTGAGGTAACCGACAACTGGTTGGTTTCGAAACAACAGCGTGATCCTGAGATAGTTAATATATCAAGGCAATTAAGAAATAATAAATTGCCAGAAGATTTAGACAAAACGTATGAATTGCGGAAAGGGATATTGCATAGAAAAATACAACGAAACGGTAAAACCAAATGTTTGCCGGTAATTCCAAGAGCTTTTAGATGGGCAGTTATAAATCATGTCCACGAATCTATTATGCATCTGGGGTGGGAAAAGACGCTGGATAAGGTTTACGGTTATTATTGGTTCGAAAACATGTCTAAGTATGTGCGAAGGTTTGTAGAGAATTGTATTACATGTAAACTTTCAAAGAAACCGGTTGGAAAAATACAGGCAGAATTGCATCCTATCCCTAAAATAGATATTCGGTGGCACACGGTTCATATTGATATAACCGGTAAAATGAGTGGCAAAAATGATTTAAAAGAATACGTTATCGTCTTAATAGACGCATTCACGAAGTTTGTTTATTTTCATCACACTTTGAATATAGACACTGAAAATTGTATTAAGGCTCTGAAATCGGTTGTGTGTCTTGGTGTGCCCACTAGAATAATTGCTGATCAAGGGCGTTGTTTTGCAAGTGCTAATTTTCGTGAATACTGTTCTTCCCAAAGAATAAATTTGCATTTGATTGCTACTGGGACAAGTAGGGCTAATGGCCAGGTTAAACGAGTCATGAGTACCCTTAAGAATATGTTGACTGCTGTTGAAACCAGTCAGATATCGTGGCAAGATGCGTTGGCTGATGTTCAATTGGCAATGAATTGCACGGCAAATCGAGTTACCAAGTTTAGCCCATTAGAACTGTTAATTGGTAGAGAAGCTAGACCATTTGGCTTATTACCGATTAACGATAAAGGTGAGGATGTGATAGACAGAGAGGAAAAAAGAGAAAAAGCTAAACGTAATATGGAAATCAATGCACTGTACCATAAAAATAGATACGATAGAAACAAAGCAAAAATTGTAAAACATAACGTGGGTGATCACGTATTGTTAAAAAATGAAGAACGACACCAAACTAAGCTCGATCCAAAGTTTAAAGGACCGTTCGAGGTAGTTGAAGTTTTAGATGGAGATAGATATCTTTTAAAATCATTGACAACTAAGCGTACTTACAAATATTCGCATGAATCTTTAAGAGTGTTGCCGAATAATGAGTTATGTGAAGATACAGATAGCACCTTGGAAGATGCTTCTGATGCCCAAGTGGGAAAATAGAGACCGCACCATAATAGAAGAGAAAGGTTATGACGGGGGTCAGTGGACCGCACCCTAATGGAAGAGAAAGGTTATGGCGGGGGTCAGAGGACCGCACCATAATGGAACAGAAAGGTTATGGCGGGGGTCAGAGGACCGCACCATAATGGAACAGAAAGGTTATGGCGGGGGTCATAGGACCGCACCATAACGGAAAAGAAATGTTATAGCGGGGGTCAAGAAGACCGCACGTTAACAAAAGAGATGTATTATGACGGGGGTCGAGATGATTTGTGTTAAAGAGTTGCACCAATAAGATGTGTTAAATGAAATGCGAGTATGTAAAGTTAATATTAATATAATATTGATATAATAAACTAAGAAATGTTAATGAAATGTGGAAAAATTTGGAAATTGGTAAATGGAGCTTTAAGCTGAACAATAGCAATCATTAAATATTGACAGAAATTTCAAATTTGAATCAAAAAGGGAGAACCAACCAGAGCGTAAAGATTTACCTTCTTTATTTACACGAGGACGTGTAATGGTCAGGATGGCCGTGTCGGAGATAGAATAGGGTATTACGTGTCTCATAGACCCATTGATACCCTGTGTTCTTGTGTCTCTGTCTAGTTGAGGGCTCTGGTGTGCCTTTCTATTTCGCAATAATACGTCACAATTGTAATGCCATGTAAGTTTGGCACTGGATGCTTAGTCATTCAGGTGACAATTAGAGACGAGCGTCATATGATGCTGTAATTAAGAGAGATGATAGCAGAGGCTGTTATCGAGTGTGGTCCAGTGGCTGGCTGGTGGATTTTGCGACTGCGTGGCGTCAGTCAAAGACTAACCAGCATAGAAGAAACACAGGAACTCGCTACTCTAACTACAACATGTCGCGTGAACAAGAAGTAACGAAGACGATTCGACATATACAACATTATCTAAGTTGCCTTTGCGTTGATTTTTACTCCAGGAATATTGTCAAATAGTACCAAGCAACCGACTAACATCGTTCGATTACAAAAATGTTTAATATTTAGTAGAGGCATTTTTATCATAATTTACAGCGCTTTTAATAATAGAGCCTATAGCTGGCCTATAACTGGTCTAAACAAAGCTTCGCAAGACTTCGCCGCCCACATATAGTAATAGTTTTTGTAGCTGCTGCAAATATATATCCAAAGTTGCAAAAACAATATGGGCCGCACAACATTGCGCTAGAGGTATATATTAAATAAGGTTATTAGGGATGCTTCGGACAGGCTTATAGAAAAATAGAACATGGTGGAATTTGGTTTAGTACTAAGCTCGACTGCAATATATGCGGTTCGATCTATCATCTTTACACGATTGCGCCGTGTTCTGTTCACATTAATTGTTTTCATAAGAAAACAAATGCGATTGACAAATAACTATACTACTAAAATGCTATTTGGTTTCGATTAAGGGGGGCGATTTTAATTAATACTTAAACTATTTTTCTTCCCTTGCAAGAGTATATTAATTTTGGTCAGAAGTTTGCAACGCATAGAAAGAACCATTTCCGACTTCATAAAGTATATATATTCGGCAAGATGAGCTGAGTTGATTAAGGTCTGTCCGTCTGTCCGACAGCGTCTCCTTCAAGACCCTACAGAGCTGAAATTTTGCTCCCAGGTTTCGTTTTGCTGCAGGCTATATGCTTTAGCTCCCATACGAAAAAAGATCAAACATTTTTTTTGTTCAATTACTTCTATCCTAAAGCTACAAACTTTTAATATTAGCCTAACATGTTTTGTATGCTTTCTTATGATTTTGTCACATTTTAAGTATGTAATTGTTAAATAACAGTTTGCAAGGGTAAACGAACTTCGGCACGGCCGAAGTTAGTCCATTCTTCTGTTTTTTTTATATTTTTTTGAAAACCATATATGTATGTAGTACAACAGGAACGAACTTCGAACACGGCCCAAGTTAGTCCATTCTTCTGTTTTTTTATATTTTTTTGAAAACAATATATGTAGTACAACAGGAACCCATATATAAACAGTAGCTCAATTGCTGCCAAGATTCGAAAAATTATGTTGATCCGAATTGCAAAAGGCAAACATTATTTGAATAGCAAGGTTTCAGCCCATACATTAACCTATAAGAAATTCAAAATTCAAGAAAATCACTTTTCGATTCATTGGGGAAACTATTTAGCTAAAAAAGCGATGTGACAAAATAAATAGAAAGTATATAAACCAAGTCAAACCTACATTAAATGTTCGTGGCTTGAAAAAAAAAAGTAATTTGACAAAAAAAAATTTTTGTTGGTCGTATTGTTCCTCTGGAAGCTGTAGCATATAGATGACCGATTTGGCTGAAACTTTGATATTTCTATATATACCGAACATCCAAAAATTTCGTGACAATCGCTTTCAAAAACATGTTATTGCAATAAAACCATGTTGTTGCCCGATCCTTCCTATAAGAGCTATACGAAATAGTCCACCGATTCTGGTGAAACTGAATGGATATGTTATAAGTATATTCTACTTATAAACAACAAATTTTGTTATTTTCGATTAAAAAACAACAAAGTTACGCAAGTTCAACTCTATCCTCAATCGATCGTTCCAATGGGAGCTATATGTTTTAGTCATCCGAACCGGATGATTTTGAGATAAACAATTCCTGCAACAAAAAGAAGCCTGGGTGCAAAATTTCTGCTCTGAAGCTTTAAGAGTCTCGGAGGAGAAGCTGTTGATACAGACAGACGGAGCGACGGACAGATGGGCAGACGGACATACTACAGCAGGAGGGGTAAGCACGGTCACATTACGGCAGCTAAAAGTCTGAACAAATAATTAAAAAATATATAAAGGTTGTTTCCTTTCTCCTCCCACAATATCAGAAGTGGTGAACTTAATCGCAATGGACCTAAACATTGAGTCTCACAATTTCTCAACTTGGCTGCAACTTTTAAATTTGCCAACCACTGGATCTAAAGATGAACTTGTGGCGCGCCTGAACGAGATTCCTACAGAACGTCGAGGAACCTGCTCCGTAGGTTAGAGAGAGATGGCAACACAAACGCCTTGCTGAAGAAATTGCCTCGTCCACAGTTGAGCGAAATATTGGCGACTCAAGGTCAGCCAATACGTTTGTAACTCAACCAGAGCATGCACGATCAAGAAGTCTCAACAGTCTTCTGTTTTCTTAAATCCACTTGGCGAAATCGGCACAGAGTCAGCGGCGAGTTCAGCATTTCAACAGAACCAGTCGGAGGAACCACATCCAGTAAACCATGAACCAAGCGCAGTGTTGGTAAACAGTCGGGGCGAATTGGTATTGGAGAATTCTGATGCAATGAAGACTTCGGAAGACTTATACGGAACAAAAGAAACTAACATTTTCACGGACCATCAGCCTCGATCTTTGCGGTCACAGATAGAAACACCAACGCCAAAATAAAAAGGTGGAAAGCCTTTATAGATGAACACAACGCAAAGGTGTTCTATAAACCTGGCAAGGAAAACTTTGTGGCAGATGCCTTGTCAAGACAAAATGTTAACAGACTACAAGACGAACCTCACTCGAACGCTGCAACTATTCACAGCGAAACATCACTTACCCCCACAGTCGAAACAGCTGACAAACCGTTGAACTGTTTTAAAAACCAAATAGTGATAGAGGAAGCAGGTTATGCCATAAAGCAAAATTTTATATTAATATTATTCGGCAGCAAAATACGTCATTAAATAAAATTTACAGATAAAACTAATTAGAATGAGATACTTAAGCCTCTTATTGTCATTGATGCCGTGAATGCAATTCACTGCGACTACCCAACCCTAGCCAGTTTTCAAAACGATTAGTGGCAAATTTTCCAGCGACCAAATTTTGGCATTGTTAAAATATGGTTATAGACGTAACAGATAAAAATGAAGCAAGCAAGTCGTCCCTGCCGACATTGAGTATACCCTGTACCAACTAGTTATATTAAATCAAGATCGGCATCAACTTAATTCAAAATTTCTTTTAACATACAGCAACAGCAAACGCATGCTGTCTCGCTCACTCTTGCCAGCCAATGTCGCCTTGGCAATTCAGTGCAAAACTCATATAGGTATATCTCCGATATTTATTGTCCGATTTCGACAAAATTTGGTGAGCTGGTCCAGTTTGGGTATATAATTAGGTGTGCCAAATAACAATACGATATCTTTCATACAGCTCTAGTACTAGTTTTTTCCGAATTCCGGGGGCGGAAGTGGGCGTGGCAAAAATTTGAAACACACTTGACCTGTGTAGACACTAAATGGATATTCTCACCAAATTTGGTAGCTCTAGCTCTTATAGTCTCCGAGATCTAGGTGTTCATACGGACGGACAGACGGACAGACGGACAGTCGGACAGACGGACAGACGGACGGACAGACGGACATGTCTCAATCGACTCGGCTGTTAATGCTGATCAAGAATATATATACTTTATGGGGTCGGAAACGCTTCCTTCTGCCTGTTACATACATTTTGGCGACTTTAATATACCCTTTTACCCTATGGGTAGAGGGTATAAAAATGAAGCAAGCAAGTTGTCCCTGCCGACATTGAGTATACCCTGTACCTTATATTCAATAAAATCGAACACCCCCAAGATCGCAATCAATTTCATGCAAAATCCTCTTTAACATGCAGCAACAGCAAACGCATGCTGTCTCGCTCACTCTTGCCTGTCGCAATGTCGCCTTGGCAATTCAGTGCAAAACTCATATAGGTATATCTCCGATATTTATTGTCCGATTTCGACAAAATTTGGTCAGCTGGTCCAGTTTGGGTATATAATTAGGTGTGCCAAGTAAGAATACGATATCTTTAATACAGCTCTAGTAATACGTTTTCGCGATTTGCGGGGGCGCAAGTGGGCGTGGCAAAAATTTGAAACAAACTTGATCTGTCCATGCATTAGACGCATGTTCACACCAAATTTGGTAGCTCTAGCTCTTATAGTCTCCGAGATCTAGGTGTTCATACGGACGGACAGACGGACGGACAGACGGACGGACGGACGGACAGACGGACATGGCTCAATCGACTCGGCTAGTGATGCTGATCAAGATTATATATACTTTATGGGGTCAGAAATGTATATTTCTGCCTGTTACATACATTTTAGCGACTTTAATATACCCTTTTACCCTATGGGTACAGGGTATAATGAACAACTCGAAATAATGACAACCGAACACAACAGAGCACATAGAGCTACACAGGAAAATATCAAACAAGTTCTTCGAGACTATTATTTTCCAAAGATGGGCAAATTAGCTTTGTAATTAGAATTAGTACAAAATGCAAGTATGATTAGGCACCCTAAAAAACAAGAAATAGGCACAACATCAATTCCTTCATATGCAGGCTAAAGGCTGCATATTGATATCTTTTCAACAAACAAAAAACTTTTTTTTAACTTGCATTGACAAATTTTCAAAATTTGAAATAGTACAACCATTGGTATCACGAACAATAGTATATATTAAAGTACCCATTTTATTAATGAAAATTTCTTCAAAAACACCAAAACAATATTCTGCGATAATGAAGCATCGTTGAACTCCGAAACAATCCGATCACTCTTAAAAAAACCTATGATATAGTAAATGCGCCACCGCTACACAGCACTTCAAATGGACAGGTAGAACGATTCCACGCCACGCTAATGGAAATTGGTAGAGCATTAGTGATGGAAAAAAAAGCCCAATACATTCAGTTACAAATAAAATGCCAGTCGAAATAATATTAAAAGCAAACTAATGAGTGCACAACAGGCCAATCTTGATAGGTGCAACCCAGCCAGGCAATATACATTTAGAACAATAAGAGAATTGGGGACAAGCTAACACCCCTATATAAAGAAGCAAAGGTACAGGCAGACATGGAGGGTTGTCCATAAGGACAATCTTAGGTAGTAGATTTCTTACCAACAAAAAAGTAAACCGCCTAGACCACTTCTCCAGGATTAAAATTACAATTATGTTAGTATTTGCAACGGTACAGAGCCGGGTCATAGATTATTCGCACTCAAAATATATCCCCATAATAGACGGAGATGCAACAACGGATTACCTAACACACTCAAGCAATCTAACAGACTTCGCTAGGTAACATAGCAGACGAAACATCCGAGCTTGCAGAATTATTTATTTATTAATTATTAGATCCAGACATAGATCATATTAGGAACTTATTGTCCGTAGTGCAAGTGCACCACAGGATGACCAGAATTTACTCAATAACTCTAATCAAGTCTAATATCATAAATCCAACGATTTGCGACCACAACGATTTGAAATCTATTTTTGATGAACATCCTGTAAAAACCCGAATAGTTAGCCTGCTAGAAGCATCAATATAAAAATTTTACAGTCGGAGAACATTGTTCACCTCATTATAGCCTATCCAAAGAAAATTACGATATTCCCGGTGTCACATGAACACGTAACTCTTCAGCTGCCAGACGATATCATCGCCGAGTGCAAGGATGAAGTATTAGCAGTCAAGGAATGCGTAGCGACCACCCATGTTTCGATATGCAGGATATCGACGGAAAACACCTGTGCCCGAGTTACCAACCCAAAACCCTGGTCACTAAACTTTGGAGACGAGACCCAGGAAAGAAGACCTGTCAACGACTCTTTCCTGTTCCCAGCAAGCATCACATATACAGAAAACATACATACACACATGCATTAATTTCGATTGTAACAGACACACAAAGACATACAAAAATGTAGACACTAAAAACCATTCTTAATAAAAAAGATTAATATTTACCTCACGGTGTTTACATATGTACATGTACATGTACATGTTACACACATAGAAATTGGCCTACAGAATCAATTGCTGATAACTAAAGGTCAATCATAAGTGAAAACAAAATTATTTTAGTAAAAGTGTGGGCTGAAATCATACGTTGATAATCGCCTCATACAAAAAAAAAAAATATCAAAGAAGCTAACTTCGGCTCTGCCGAAGTTTGTATATCCTTGCAGCAAAATAATTGGTATAAATGTTTAACAAAATCAAAAAAAAAATAGAAAAAACACATCTAAAAATTTTCACTTCACCGAGCATTGAACCATCAAACACCGATTGAGCACATCGTGCCACCGATCCCTACATACTACGCCACCGTCCTTACTTCGCTAGCGTAAGCTAATTCGACATACATAGCAAACCCATTGCATCTCGCTCTTTCAATTTCGTTCTGTGTAAGAACACAACTAAAATATTTCTGTCTCTCTCACCACCGCGTGGTGGTTGAATTTTTGCATATGTATGTGTGAGCGTGAGCATTAAAATACATTTAATTTCTATCACATATGATTATTGATTTGTAACCTTAATAATTATCCGATTTAGTTCAAACTTGGTGTATAGTGTATGGATACAAATTAAATTTAAATGCAACAACAAAAAACAATAATTTTATATATTTCTTATTTGGTGCCGCGCGGATTCGAACTCGGGTCTCTTGTGTTGGTACGGCAGATTTCTTTGAAATTTTTTGTTGCTGATGGATGATTTGTTTTATTGATTTGTAGCCGTAATAATTATCCGATTTGAGTCAAACTTGGTTGGTAGTGTTTTGGTACAAATAAGATTTATAATCCAAAAGAAAAATAAAAAAATTTTTAATTGGAAGCCTATTATTCCGATATTGGATATATCATATAGTAATCCGATCCGACCGATTTTCATACTTTGTCTACCTACACCTTTAAGAAAGCTAACTACCAAGTTTCAACTACGTAGCTTAAAACTTAAGTTCAAAAAGCGACGAACAAACAGACAGACGGACAGATGGACATGTCTCAATCGACTCGGCTGTTGATGCTGATCAAGAATATATATACTTTATGGGGTCTGAAACGTATATTTCTATGCGTTACAAACATCTGACCAATTTTATAATACCCTCTGCAAGAGTATAAAAATAAAAAGGGAATATGTATATATGTATGTACATATATATGTACATGTATGCATAAATTTTACAATTCAATGGAAATATTATATGCTGCAAAGCTACAAAAACTATTTTACGAAATACACATTGTTTGCCGCTTATTCTTCTTCGAATTTTATAATTCTACAAAACTACAATAATACGTTTCGAGTGAAATCGATCTGCTAGCAGAGCTACGCTGAACAGACGACGCTACAAAGCTAGCAATTTCTGGCGAAGCAGCAAAAGCGGCCAATTCTGGTGAAATCTATCTTCTAAGTAGAGCTGCAATTGGCAAACGAAGCTTTCATAAGTAGTAGCGTTTTATTGAGTGAGCTTAAGTTGCAAAGACGTTGATAAAAATAGAAGTTCTGTTTAAAGTTTCGTGACACCAAGTTTTAATAACAATATACTATTAATACATTCAAATGCTGCCATAACAGTGACATACAAACTTAGAATCACATTCATTGTAAAATCAAGTTACCCCAAATGTCAAGAAGACACCAAATATAACAAAGAATTTAGAGTCACTCTCACATTGATAAGTCCACTCAAGTCCACTTTAATATCAAGAGGATTAAAGTAATAAAGAATTTAGAAACACTCACGACGACAAATCACGTCAACATAAATGCCAAGAAAATCTACATTCCAAGCAGCGACAAAAGGAACATCTGCCAGACGAAAGGCAAGACTCATTTGTAAAGATCCCGTTCATTCACCCAACGAAGTAGCAATGGATTCTGGAAACGCCTCAGTGTCACTTCCCAGAACTATATCGACTCCAAACGTTACGCCTACAATAAGCAGCATGGCCAACAACCCAACATCTTTAAATCCAACTGACATCCTTGCTTTTATTAAGGAGCTACCTACTTTTGATGGCATCCCTAATAAACTGCAAGACTTCATTGTCAATGTGGAAGAAGTCATCGCATTGATCAGAGGAACTGACCAGACACCATACAGCTCCCTTCTGTTAAGAGCCATCAGGAACAAAATCGTAGGTAGAGCTAATGACGCCTTAAAACTATCCAATACTGCACTCATCTGGGATGACATCAAGACTAATCTCATCCAACATTATGGTAGCAAGAAAAGCGAAGCTATGCTTATTCGCGATTTACAAAACTTTCCCGATAGCTTGTCATTAGGTCAACTATTTTATAGTATTTTGAAAATAAGATCACAATTGACAGACATTTTACAAAACACAAACCAAAACTCAACGGACAAATCAAAATTATATGACGAGATATGCTTAAATACCTTGTAAGGAAGTTTTCCGGCTGGGGTACATATCTCAGTCTCCCTAGGGTCTTCCATTATAGAAAATTTATAATAGAATGCCGAGACCAGAGATTTGATCGAGCTACAGTGAAGGTTAATACTGCATATCTATGCTATCGCTAGGAATGCACCACAGGAAGTATAAGAGATAGAAAGAGACAGAAACTTAGAACAAATACATGGAGACATACGGTTCGGTTAGGGTACAACCCGGACACCGAACTACAATTAAGCTACTAAAATATGAGGTCACAAAAGGGGAACATATAGCTAAGTCGGTTAAGGTACAACCTGGACACCGACTTAACACAACATAACACCTGGACGTCCCAAGACTTACGTTGCGATCGACTAGGGTACAACCCGGACATCGATCGTAACACAAATCTTGGTCGCATGCCAATGGGTCCCAGCCGCTGTCACAGTCAACAATGGTGCAACCCGGACGTTGGTTGCGTGGCGACCTAGTACCCCTGGCACACTACAATTAACACTACACTCTCCCTGGCATTGGGTAGGGTACAACCCGGATGCCAATGCCAAAGGAGAACATGCACTACGGTGACACACACACACAAAGGAACGGGATGAGGGAAAGGATAGGAAAAGGGGTTAGTCCCAATCTAGTTGCACCCCAATAATTGTGACATCTTTGCTTTAACACTTTACAAACTTTATTGTAGTTTTATTCAAATCATATTTTGGCTAGATGCCACCTAACCACACTCTAAATTGATATCTATATGTATGGGATAAAAAGGGAGGTGTAGCTACTGGACCACATGGCCGACTCACCCGCTATACTGTTTCACACACTTCACAAGTATCTTCTATTATGATCAGCAGCGTCGCTTTTTCCTTGCGGATTTTTGGTTGCACTCTTTGTTTGTGTCTTGTCTTTAATTGTCTTTTTAGGATAAGGGCCGACGGTGGGTCCTTGCACTTTATTGATCACACCTTTCACTTCTTTCACTTTTATTCTCCCGACTGTTGCCTTTGAGGGTGGTTTTCGTAATGAATTATTGCGGTCGCTGACCGCTCTTTTCGGGCTTTCGACTTTTCCTCTGCCCAGGCTCTGCCTCTGCCGACTGCGACACGCGCTTTTTCAATCGTTGTCACCATGACAACCGATTCTGTCGCGACACGCGTCGGCGTCAGAATCGTCACGTACGCAAATTTTGGTCCCGTTGCAACCAAAATAATAGAAACTGCGCAAAAGCAGCGTCGACAAATTCGTGCAAGTCCCGTTGGGCTTGCATGTGTGTGTGTATATGTGTACATATGCGGCCGGCTAAATGCTACTGCGCAATTACTTTTGCATATAAGCGAGCATACCTAAAGAGAAACTTATATATATCTATGTATATAAGCATAATGAGCATATATATAAATGGTAAGGCACCTAGAGATGAGACAATGAATTAATACGCAAGTCAGAGTATTTAGGGTTGGGCTAAATGACTTATTATTATATATTGGCTTGTAATAACAATATGCGATTTTAGGGGCCTCGTCATTGTGGCGTGGTGCCAAATTGGCACTTCGTCACAACCTTTTTAATTAATCTTCAAGAACCCCTTAAAACTTTAATAAAATCAAAAAATCCACAAAATATCAAGAAAGCCTATGAACATTGCCGTGTCGAAAAGACCTTCTATTCGCAAAAACCAAATACTAGCCAGAATTTTCGAGCACAGGTAACACCATACTCACGCCCCCAAAATATAAGAAATCAAGCAAACAACAACCCCTATTCTAACAATAGAAGCCAGTTATATAGAAATAATTCAACCATTTCTCAGCCTAACATTAACAATCAGGCAAATAATAACTACCATAATAGAAATTCAACTGTAAATTCTTTCAATTCAACAGGCCCAACTAGGAACCAATTACACAATATCAATGAGCAGTAATCTTCAACTGAACTTTGTAATATTAATGACGCTGGAAATTTTTTCGAAACTGCCTCCGAGAACCAACAGGGTACTTAGCAAAAAAATCACACGGATCGACACTCCCTTTTATATGGATTAATTCCATTACAACTCAACCCATAAAATTTTTAATAGATACAGGTTCCACAAATTCATTTGTAAGTCCAACCATAGTGAGCAATGTCGATCGCAAAACTCTTGATAGCCCTATAACTGTACAGTCAGTGTTGAAAAAACAAGTCATAAAGGAAAAAACCACGATTCAATCACTTAAAGAGTTTAATGAACAAATGAAGACTTACTTCTTTTCGATTTTCACCCACATTTCAAAGGTTTGCTTGGGATGGATGTCCTTAGAACCCTTCCGGTCCGGATGAAGAACGGTAATTTCTACTCTCAACAGACAATGTATAATAAGCATTTAGAGATTTCAGAAGGACTATACAATTCAGTTAACGGATATAGCAAGATGGTAATCACAAATAATTCACTCGAAGATCAGCAATTATGTTTAGAACAGCCATTAGAAACCATCCCCTATGATCAAAATGACTATATTGAAATATACAACATAGATTCTGACAATCAAAGTCATCCACATGTCCACAAATACGTTACCAAATTAAAAACCGATCACCTAAACTCCGAGGAAAATATTGCATTAATGCAACTCTGTAGCAAGTATACAGACCTTTTTTATGACGACAATAAAAAACTAACATTTACCAGCGATATTAAACATTATATACGCACAACTGACGACACGCCAATCTTTGTTAAATCATATCGATACCCCTACGCTTTAAAGAAAGAAGTAAAAGACCAAATAGACTCAATGCTAAAGCAAAACATAATTAAAAACAGTTATTCGCCTTGGAGCGCCCCTGTTTGGGTAGTTTCAAAAAAATCGAACTCCCCCGAAACGCAGAAATGGAGATTAGTCTTAGATTATCGTAAACTCAACGAAAAAACAATTTCAAACCGTTATCCAATTCCAAATATAAATGAGATTTAAGATCAACTTGGTAAATCTAACTACTTGTCAACTCTTGATTTAGCTAGTGGATTTCACCAAATTGAAATGAACCAAGCAGATAGGAGCAAAACAGCTTTTACAGTCGAAGGTAGCCACTTTGAATTCATCCGTATGCCGTTCGGGTTAAAGAATGCACCTGCGACGTTCCAAAGAGTAATGGACCATGTCCTTGGAGATCTAGTAGGTTCCATTTGTTTAGTATACCTAGATGATATTATAATTTTTTCACTATCTCTGCAAAAACACCTGATTGATATAGAATCAGATCCGCTAATCTTAAGCTACAAATCGCAAAATCTGACTTCCTTCGGAGAGAGGTTAATTTTCTGGGTCATATTGTAACTCAAGATGGGGTCAAACCTAACCCAAATAAGATTAAATCCATTCAGGAGTTCCCTATCCCAAAAAATAAGAGACAAATCAAATCATTTCTTGGTCTCCTTGGTTATTATAGAAAATTTATTAAAGACTTTGCCCGCATAACAAAGCCATTAACACAACAATTAAAAGGTACAAAAGCAGTAACGATTGATGAAGAATACTGTAAAGCTTTTGAATTCTGTAAGACATTACTTTGTAATAATCCAATATTGACCTACCCAAACTTTAAAGAACCCTTTATATTAACTACTGATGCAAGCAATTATGCCATCGGCGCTGTTTTATCCCAAAAATTATCTGGAAGTGACAAACCTATTTCTTACGCAAGTCGCACATTATCTGATAAAGAAACCCGTTATTCAGCTACAGAAAAAGAAATGCTTGCAGTCCATTGGGCAGTAAAACACTTCAGGCCCTACTTATTCGGGAAAAGATTTATTTTAGTTTTTGACCACAAACCATTAACATGGAACACAGGACCATTTTCCACCAACGACAAGGTCGCCCGTTGGAAACTACAATTACTAGAATACAAATACGAATTTCAATACAAAAAAGGCTCTCAGATTTCTTCACTTCAACGAAGTCGGTCGTGTTTTTTTTGCGCTCTCGCTTTTATCCAACCTTTTTATTTAATCCCGCAAATAAAAATTATTTTCCGCGGAATCTGTGCCGAAATTACTTATTACGCGAATAGCTTATTGTAACTTGTTCTTAAACATTTATTCAAAGCTATTATTACTTATTGTTTCACTTAATAACAAAACTTACAGTTTTGTTGTTTTGCTTTCATAGTCTTTGACTTTGTGTTTTTGATCTCTTTTCTTGCATTCGCGCTCTCGCATACACATTAGTGTTGTTGTTTGTGTAGTGCTTGCTCTCGCGTTTTTACATTGCCCGCGATCGCGACCGTTACTCTCGCGATTGTGTCAGTCTTTGTTGTTGTGTGTTATTACTAACTCTCTTAATTTCTCTTTAGTTTTTTCTTCTAAAATTAAAACTTTAACACTTGTGCTACTTCTTGGTTCGTATACATTGATAATTTTTATACCCTGTACCCATAGGGTAAAAGGGTATATTAAAGTCGCTAAAATGTATGTAACAGGCAGAAGGAAGCGTTTCCGACCCCATAAAGTATATATATTCTTGATCAGCATCACCAGCCGAGTCGATTGAGACATGTCCGTCTGTCCGTCTGTCCGTCCGTCTGTCCGTATGAACACCTAGATCTCGGAGACTATAATAACTAGAGCTACCAAATTTAGTGTGAACATCCGTCTAGTGTCTACACAGGTCAAGTTTGTTTCAAATTTTAGCCACGCCCACTTCCGCCCCCGCAATTAAAAAAAAACGATAACTAGGGCTGCTTTCGAGGTATCGTATTCTTACTTGGCACACCTAAATATATGCCAAAACTGGACCAGCTGACCAAATTTTGTTGAAATCGGACAATAAACATCGGAGATATGCCTATATCCGTTTTGTACTGAAATGCCAAGGCGGCATTGGCAGATAAGAAAGAGCGAGATAGCATGCGCTCGCTGCTGCTGCATGTAAAAGAGAACTTTGTTTTGAATTGATTGCGATTTTGAGGTTGTTCGATCATTTGTCTAGTGACTACGCAAATCATGAAAGTTTAAAATTTTGGCCACGCCCACTTCCGCCCCCGCAATTCAGAAAAAAACTAATTATTAGAGCAGTTTTTAAGGAATCACATTCTTGTTTGGCACACCTAATAATGTGGCTAATATGCATCATCTGACCAATTTTAGTCGAAATCGGACAATGAATATCGGAGAAATACGAATGTGCATTTTGAACTGAATTGCCAAGGCGACACTAGCTGGAAAGAGTGAGCGAGATAGCATGCGTTCGCTGATGCGGCATGTTAAAGAAATTTTTTATGAAATTAATCGCTATTTCGAGGGTGTTTGACTTTATTTAATATAATAACTGGTAATATAATAACAGGGCATACTCAATGTCGGCAGGGACGACTTGCTTGCTTCATTTTTAAATTTCTTTTTTAATTTTTTGCCATTTATTATTTAATTTTTCTTATCAGTAAAAATAATAATAAACAATTAAATTTACAATGGTTGTCTGCTCTTCCAAAAAGTGCCCTCATCCCCAAAAAGTCCAAGACGACTATCTTTTGTGCTGGCTGTGTGATAACATTATGCATGTCAAATGCGCGGGTTACACAGCCAAAGTAAAGGATAGTATTGGTAACGGCGGGGGACTAAAATGGAGTTGTGAAGCGTGCCGGGACGTAGAAATGGATATGCGTCTATTTATGCGGCGGACGAGAGAGGGCTTTAAGTCCCTGTCGGCTGGCTTTCTGATACTTCGTGATGAGTTTTCGTCTCTGGAAACTCAGTTTAATAGTTATAAACTATTGAACGAATCACCGAAGCGGAAGAAGACTATCCCACGGGATTTCTCTCCCGATCCGCCGGCATCTCTGTTTCTGTCGGTTCCGGCATCGTCGAACGACCCCATAACTCCAAATGGTCAGCAACTGATATCGTTTAGGAGTCCGGCAGTGACTGCAGTTGCGGGGACGATTGACATTTCCCCTGGTAATAGTGCCCCGCAAGCTGACTCGATATCGGTTGTAGTTTCCGATGTGTCCGAACGAATATCCTCTCCCAGGGATATTCCAAATAAAATTTTAACAAGAAGAGCTCTCAAAGCGTCATCTGCCTCAGCAGTTCCAGTGCAAAATGCTGTTGCTGCGGTTGCGACTGGCGCATTGAGATCTCTTGTAGCCATTCCACCAAAAAAGCAAATCTTTGTTTCGCGGCTCGACCCCAATACTACATCAGATGATGTCATAGCCCATATCCGGGCAAAAGTCGTGGCGCCAAACATTGTGGTGGAAAAGTTTAGGTTTTCATACACCCGTGATATTTCGTCATTTAAAATAAGTGTCCCACCAAATGTCTTTGACCAAATTTGTCACAAAGATTTTTGGCCGGAACATTTAGTTATAAAGGAGTATACGGCTAAGAAAACGAAAAATCGGCCTCCGATTCGTCTGCCTAACACAACTAATCCTTCCCTACCCTCTGGCTTGTCAGTAGCTGGAGGGTCAAAAAACTAATTCCGTCCCTCATCAGAATGTTAGAGGACTAAAATCTAAACTTTCTAAGCTTTTTGTAGATAGTCTATCTTTTGACTTTCATATCTTGGTCTTTACTGAAACGTGGTTAAAGCCAGACATTTCTGATGCCTCTGTTTTTCCCACAATTTTTTCAACCTATAGATGCGATCGAATCTCCAAAAATGGTGGTGGAGTTTTGATTGCCGTAAATTCATCTCTTCCTTCAGAAATAGTTCTGCCACCTGCCGTTCTTGACATTGAATTTGTTAGTGTCAAAATTTGTTTGAAATCATATTCTGTATTTCTAACTTGCTCGTATATTCCACCGAGTTCTGACATGACGGTATATGCTAGCCATTTAGAAGCTATTCGCTTTGTCTCTTCACTTCTTTCGGATGCAGACATATTTATCGTTCTGGGAGATTTTAATCTACCTGACGTTTCGTGGCTTCCATCAGGTGAGTCTTCCTTGTTGATGCCCTCCTCCTCACATTGCTTTGTTGACGGTCTCCTTGAGTTATCCTTAACCCAAGTTAATCCTGTGCGTAACAAAAATGAGAGATCACTAGATCTTATATTTATGTTAGATTCTTCTAACTGTACTGTTTCGAGGATTGATCCCTTAGTCGTTTCCGAAGACAGTTTCCATCCAACTTTGGAATTGACTATTGATCTACCTTTCCGGTTATCAAATGCTGGTACCAGTTCAACGTCTCGTACCCGTTGCTTTCGTAAAACTAACTTTTTCAAGCTCAATGAGCTAATTCTTGCCACAAAGTGGTCTTATCTGTACTCCTGTAATGATATGAATGCTGCCATTTGTTTTTTCTATAATACTATGTTTTCACTTTTTGATGCTTGTGTTCCACGTGTGACCCATGTATTGTCTAACAAACCGCCATGGTTTACACGTGAGTTAACTAATTTGAAAAATGTAAAGTCTAGATATTATAGAAAGTTTAAAAAATCGGGTCGACCGTCTGATTTCTCTCTTTATGCTGTTGCTCGATCGAATTTTTCAGTGCTTAATACACTATGCTATAAGGATTACATTAGGCGTTGTAAACTTCAGTTCTCCCGTGATCCTAAGCAATTTTATAACTTCGTTAACGCCAAACGAAAGGTGGCAGTGCAGCCGTCCTATTTATGTTTTGCAAATAATAAAGCAAACGATGATCAGGCCATTGCCGATAAGTTTGCTGATTTTTTCAAAACGACCTATTCCTCCAAAGATCATCGAGTTATTTACTTTGTCCGTTGAAACTTCCTCTTTTCCAACCATTTGGAAAGAATCTTTTATTATTCCTTTGCATAAAAAGGGTAATAAATCCGTAGCTTCTAATTATAGGGGTATTTCCAAATTGTCTGCTATTCCGAAGGCATTTGAGAAAATTATAACTTCTCAACTGCAACATTTCTGTAGTTCTATTCTTTCATCTTCGCAACATGGGTTTATAAAACATAGATCTACTACCACTAACCTTTTAGAGTTTACTTCTTTAGCGATCGAAGGATTCAGGAATGCAATGCAAACTGATGTCATTTATACTGACTTCAGTAAGGCTTTTGATTCTGTCAATCATACACTGCTTTTGTTCAAGCTGAACGAACTTGGGATTCCAAGTCTTTTGCTTAATTGGATTTCTCCATATCTTAATAACCGTACACAAAAAGTTTTATTTAAAACTTATCTTTCGAAGACCATCAATGTGACCTCGGGGGTGCCACAAGGTAGCCAATGAACTTCCGTCAGTTGTAACTCACTCTCGCGTGCTTATGTACGCTGATGATGTTAAACTTTGCATTAGTTTTAACCCTCTAGGACGTAAGAGTGCCTCTAGGCACGTATTTTATTTTTAATTTTAAAAAAATAACTAAGAGCTTTTAGTTAATTTAAAAATTGTTGAACTTATAAAAATAAGTGCCTAAAAGCACTGCCAATGTTGTAAAGCGCTCGGAAACTTTTATCGGTGCTTTTGATAAACATATTATCGAATCATGTGTTACTTCGCGCCAAAAATTTCAGCTGATGCACATTGTCTTTTGCTGTGTTGATAAAAGTGAATTTATACAACCAATTGAACTCAATATTCTTTTTCGTCAAAGGTAAGTTAATGTACTATTTAAATAAAGTTTAATATGTGCGAATATGTTAAAGTTCTGCTTTGTAGCATCGTAAAAGTGATAACTGCCTTGAGGCACTCTTGGGGCTCCACGGCATAATTTGTTGCTAGCAGCTATTTCACAACTGCTTGTACTTCTTGTGTGATTTGTGTGTGATTTTTATTTATTGTTGAATTTTTTTAATAGAGATTGAATAATGGCTTTGAGAGCTCGGTTTAAATGGTCTGATTTGACGGATGAACAACTGCTGGAGTTGTTCGAATCAGTCCCGTCGGATGTGGACATGTCGAGTATTTCGAGTGACGACGAGGATGAAGACGTGGCGGAGGCACTTAACACTGCATTAGAAGATGTCTCTACTGTATCCTTAATGTGCAGTAATATTGAAAACAATGAAAATACTGTGCAGAGCCATGAGCCTTCCCGAAAAACTCGTAAGAGGCCTCGATCACCATTGCCAGTTATTGAAGGAGCAACACCTGTATCTTTACCGTCTTCTGGTGGCTTTAATGGGCTTGGTAAGCAAATCATTACTTTGATTTGTAGTACAACTCATTAATTTATTTATGAATAGGTATCGAATCAATTATAAAGGAACCTAGTAAAGCAGCAATCTATGCAATTGCACATAAACAATGTTGCTTTTCAAGGCGACTCTTCGTTGCCACCCAAAATAACTGATCTGAAAACTCCGTTTCAACTATTTTGTTATTTTTTAAACTTGGACATTATAAGTTTGATCGTCGAGGAAACAATGCGCGCAGCCTTAAAGGACAATATTGCCAACAAGTTTAAGATAACCTCGGAAGATATTCATCACTATATAGGAATTTTAATTTACATGTCTATATATCGCTACCCTAATTTGAAAAGTTACTGGGGGCAAAACGCATTTGCACCCATACAAACCTGTATGACCCGTAGCAAATTTGAAGCAATTAAGAAATACTTCTCATTGTGCGACGAGAGTAAGCGAATCAAAAAGGGTGAGCCTGGCTACGATCCACTATTTCGCACGCGAAGAGTTATTGACATTTTGAATGAAAGATTTGACTCCGTGCCTAAGCAAGCTCGATTATGCGTTGACGAACAAATGTGCAGCACAAAAATGAAGCACCATTTGCGGCAATACATGCCCAATAAACCACACAAGTGGGGTATTAAATTATTTGTCCTATGTGATTCTTTTGGATATGCCTACCGATTTGAAGTATATAGCGGCGCAGGTGATAATGCGATATTACCTGGTTACCCTGATATCGGTGCGTCAGCCAACATAGTTGTACGCTTGACGAAAACTGTTTAAAGTTTCAAACATCATATAATATATTTTGACAATTTTTACACATCGCTGCCTTTGATGGTATACCTTCGGGCAAAAGGGATTTATAGTTTGGGAACGGTTCGGGTAAATCGGATACCAAACTGCAAGCTCCCAAACGATAGTGCCATCAAGGAAAAGCCAAAAGGTTTTTCAGTTGAGAACGTGGGTTCCTCATATGGAGTGGAAGTTAGTAACGTACTGTGGAAAGACAACAAGGCCGTTCGCTTATTATCAACCTATGTGGGCGTTAAGCCGTTTATAAGTTCAAATACTCAAGGAGGAACACCAAAGGCAGCTCGTTACGACAGAAAGTCGAAGCGCAATGTAGAAATTGACTGCCCACAAGTTATACGGGAATATAACGCTCATATGGGAGGCGTGGATCTGATGGATGGGCTTATGGGCCGATACCATATAAGAAGTAAAACTCAGGATGCTGCAACCCGAATTTTCTACCATTTAGTAGATATGGCGACAACAAACGCCTACATCCTATATAGACGAATCCAAAAGGAAACCATGAGCAGCGAGAAATTCATTGAACTTCCGGATTTCCGAGAATCGATTGCTGCGGGTCTAGTGGGCTACCAGTCAAAAAACTTGCCAGGTCGTCCATTCATGAAGAACAATTTACCTTCACCATCCTCATCTTTGTCTGAGCGATCAGGTCGGTCGCCATCACAGACTTTGCTGTCGCCAATTTCTCGGCGACCATTGCAGCCACAACTCAAGCAAGGCCAAAAATCAAATCGCCCAATAAAGGACTTGAGGTTTGACCATTTCAATCATTTTCCAGAGTGGTTGGATCGCATTACGGGAAAAAGAAGCTGCAAGCACTGCAAAACTTCCCAATCGCAGTGCATTTGCACAAAATGCAAACTGCATTTATGCTGCTCGGCCAACAAAAATTGTTTTGCTGAGTATCATAGCAACAAATAAAATTATTTAATCAAATAAAATCAAACAAAAATTAAAAAAAATTCAATTTATTTGGAAACTTCTTTTTTACCCTCAAAGCCCCAAGCGTGCCTTGAGGCACTTATTTACGTTTTCTCACCTTCCAGGTAAACGAAAGCTTCTATATTTTTTCTGAGTTCATATTTAAGCTCAGCAGCCCCTATTTACTTAAAAAAAAAATATTCGAATTAACTTCTGCCTTTACTTTAGAAAGTAGTCTTAGAGGGTTAAAGACTTAAGCTCTCCACGTCTGCTTCAAGTCGATCTTAATAACTTTCAAACTTGGTGTGAAATTAACTTATTAAACCTTAATGTTTCAAAATGTAATGTCATGTCATTTCATAGATCCTCTTTTCAATTAGTGGTGTATTATCTCAATAATACCCCACTTGAACGTTTGAACGAGATTAATGATTTGGGTTTACTCATGGACCACAAATTAAATTTTACTCGTCATATTAATATCACTGTCAATAAAGCCATGAGTTGTCTTGGCTTCGTTAAGCGATGGTCGAAAGAGTTTGACGATCCTTACACAACCAAAACTCTTTTTATTTCACTGGTCCGCCCCATTTTGGAGTATGGATCATGTGTTTGGTCTCCACAATATGGATCACACCAAGTTAAAATTGAATCTGTTCAAAAACAGTTTCTAATTTTTGCTCTTCGTGGTTTAAACTGGGATCGAAATGTTAACTTGCCCTCTTATTCTAAAAGACTTCTTCTAATTAACCTTCCCTCCTTACTTAATCGTAGAGTAATGCTTGGTACTTTGTTTATTAATAAGCTTCTAAATGGACAAATAGATTGTCCTAATTTACTTAATCAGGTCATTCTATCTGTACCTTGTAGACTAACCCGAAATTATGTCCCTTTAACTTTAACACGCTGTACTTCTAACTATTCTTTGCATGAACCTTTCCGAGTTCTCTGTTCCGACTACAACCGCCTTTATTCTGTAATCGGATCAGAGTTCTCTATAACTATTCTAAAAACTACTATTTTAAGTTATCTATCTAGTAGTTAGTCTTAATTATTATTTTAGTTGTCGTCCGTTGTCCACGCGACTTCGTTTTAGCATGCTGTCTGATAGGGTTCGCGCGTAACAGGCTTTGTCCTGGTGTCGCTTGGACCACTTGAACGTACTGCGCATTGTACGCGTCAACGTCCAGAAGAACGTAGTTGCAGATGCACTAAGTCGTATCCGTCCCGAAGCAAATATTAGCGTTAATAATATAGATGTCGAAAATTTTTCAACTAACAAAGTAACATCTTCTCTGTATAATCTTTCAACAAGCATAATAATTGTCGAAAAACCACTTATCGATTTTAATTTGCAGATTGTTTTAGCTGAAGGTTCTCCTGCTTCTTACCAGGTTTCTACTCCCTTTTAGAACAAATTAAGGCGAACAATCACAGAACCCAGACTTAGCTCGGATACTGTACTAGACATTCTAAAAAAAATTTTAAAGCCTAACAGGACATCACCAATTTACACATCAGACAGTATTTTTCAAATAGACCTAGATATGTTTTCTAAACATTTTTCTCACAATAAATTATTTAAATTGTTTAGGTGTACAACTCTTTTAAATGATATCACTAAAACAACCGATCAAGAAAAAATAATCAAAGATTATCACAATAATAACAATCACGGGGTATTGATGAAGTCAACTCCCAACGTTAGTCATACGTATAGTGATGATCCGCCCGGCTAGCTTCGTGGAAAAGACTTATCTTTTATAATTTGTATACCTAGAGGAGGAAAAACTAATTGATATGTATGCGAATGTCCCTAGAGATGGGAAAACTAGTTACTATATTAATAAACAAGTCAGAGTATTTAGATATGTTAAGCGATATTAGTATTTCCTATCCATTAGGAGATAAAGAAGATATAATGATATTGTGTCAAATACGACCGGTAAGCGGCTTCGCAAAGAATTTCCTCTCTTGGCGTGGTGTCACTTGCTTGATCAGATGGCGAGGTAGTAACTCCTCCATTCCTTTGGATCGGCACCCAGTGGGTATGACTTGCCACGAAACTTAGCGATTTAACCGATATTATTGTTTCCTATCCCTTAGGAAATAAAGAAGATTTTTTGATATTGCGTCGAAGCGTCAGACCGACGCTTCGTCACAGTATACCCAAACTATAAGGTAAGTGCTTACAAACTTTATGCCAGTGAGCCTGCTATAGCCGTAGTATATGCATTATTCATTGCTTGGATCATCCAAGATGTTGCCTTGCCTTATATAAACATGCTACTCTGATGTTTATGTGTTGAAAAATATGTATATATGATGCTGATGCGCAAATCTGGAGAAGGAAGGAAGATGTATCCCAATAAAGAAGCGATACCAATACTAACAGCTGCAGCAGCAAAATGAAGAAAAAAACCCCCGCCCCGATGTGCTTGAGCTACTTCTTGACGCATTGCTGTTAGAAATCCCAGTGGATTGGAAAAGACGGACATCCAACAAACTACCGGACGGGATTCAAAACACCAAATTTAAAATTGTGTGTGCCGCTCAACAAGTTCAGTAAACCAAAAACGCAAACTGGATGACACCCAACTTCCGCGTTTAAACACAGTGGGTATCCGAGCCATAAATACGTTGTCCACTGCATCTCGCAAAGTTTCACTCATTATAATTGTTCCTTCAACAGTCAGTAATATATCTTTAAAGGTGGTTCGAACAAATACTATTATCTAAAATTTAAACAATTTTTATTTATTACAAAATTTGTGTTTAAAGCCAAATTACACTTTGCATCCTATCAATTTCCTGTCTTAGAAAAATGTTAATAGTGCTTGTAACATTAGTTAACATCTCCCTCATCTGTCTTGCCACACGGTCCTCTCTTGTCTCCCCAGCACCAGAAGAAGATTCTGTTGTGATGTTCATTAGCATAAAAATATATAACTATTTTTTCACCACTTACCTTTTGCTTGAATCGACATTTTTTCTTCCAGAATATTACGCATTGTATCGTCTGATAGGTTATATCAGCATTGGAATGGAATCCGTACACTTGCGGTAGATTCACGTTTACCATTTCATCAATAGCGCTTAAATATGCCCGCTGCTCTTTATAGCTATAAACCTTATATCCTTTGAAAAACTAGAAAGTATCGTCGAAAATACTGTCGTGAAACCAAACACGCGTGAAAGTGTTAAGCAACCGTTTATTGTATTCGTCCATAACACGACCTCCGTATTGTAATTCCCCTAACATATAACGAAGTCTAACCCAACTTATTCCTTTTTTTTGTTCTAGATCGTCCAAGTGATTCTGAACAAAGAGAGAACTTCCATACCAATCTGATGAATTAAACTCATAAGGAATATTCCACCCTAGGGACCCAAATTTACGGCGTTCTTGGACGACCGTATGAAGAAATGATATTGAATAAACCAGTGGCAGATAAAAAGGCGACTGCGAATAGTCCAAGAAATCCTGAGATAAATTTGTATAAGTGCGTTTCAGTCCTGCGCGTAAATTACCATCGGGAGCTAGATGGTTTGAAATGAGGGTGTGTGTGAGATGTGTATATGTATATTTAATTTTTGCCAGAGTAACTCAAACGTCTGTTCGATTCAAACGTTAAAACAGAAGTGAGTTTTATTAAGAATGGTTTTTAGTGTCTACATTTTTGTATGTCTTTGTGTGTCTGATACAATCGAAATTAATGCATGTGTGTATGCATGTTTTATGTATATGTGATGCTTGCTGGGAACAGGAAAGAGTCGCTCCCAGGTCTTCTTTCCTGGGTCTCGTCTCCAAAGTTTAGTGACCAGGGTTTTGGGTTGGTAACTCCTCCCTCCCCAAAATGAAGCAAATGCGTTTAGAATGGGGTGTCAGGGTGGGTACCGCTGATTTTCCTTGTGTGACTTGGGCTTGTTCATCGGTCCGTAATTGTCCATTTGTGATTCCAACGCAACACAAAAGGATATAATGGTATGCTGAAAAGGTAATTTTTCCGAGTTGTTTTGGTAGCATTTTCCTCAAAATTTTTTTTTTTTTTTTACATGGTGAAAACATATGCTATATATTTTGTTTACAATGCGTTTGGGTACAATGAATTACATATGTTGAAAGCAAAGATTATACTAATTATTATTTTGTTGTTCGCCTTATTTTAGATTTATGGATTTTTTGTAAGCGTGTGGTGACAAGTGTGTTACCATTATCTCGTAAGACTTTATGTTTAGAAAATCTTGGCGTTAACTTATTTCTACGGATTTCTTTTCGAAATATGCTATCATTAGCTTCATTGAGTTTATCAAGTTCGCTTTTAGTATTTTTATGTAAAATCTCTTTTATCTCTTGGTATAATTTTGATTGAAGAAAATTTAATTTTTGTAAATATTCATGATTAGTGTCGTATTTAATTGTTTGTTCAAATATCAAAATCAAAAAATCAAAAGGTGTGTATTTTGTAGATGAATGTATAGCGTTATTGTATGTGAGAAGTGTTTCCGAAAGAGTTTCTTCGTGTTTGTTAATCTGCTTATTTTTCTTTTTTAATTCTATGATTATTCTATAGGTTTCAGTAAGTGTCGAGTGTAATCGTTCTACTGGAGAGCTGCTGGATGACTGCTGGAAGGAAGTAATATGACATTGGATATCGTATTGATTACAGAAATCTTTAAATATACTGCCAGAAAAAAACTGGTCATAAACTATTTTTTTAGGTATTCCAAAAAGACTGAAAAAATTTTTCATGGCGGAAACGACGTTTATGCAGGTCCTGTTGGTATAGGGTAGGCACACGCAAATTTTGAAAACTTATCTATTAGTGTAAGATTATAGTTTTTGTTTATCGTGTATATGTCTATATGGACTATGTCCATTGGTTTGCAACGAGTTTCTGGTACTTCAAAAGGTGGTTTCTGCGGCTGTCTATCGTATTTAAGTGTGAGGCAAATTTCACAACCCTTTATTATTTGCGCTATTTTGCTTTTCATATGTGGAAAGTAGACTTTTCTTTTAAGGTGCGTTAATGTTTCATCAATACCCCGTGATTGTTATTATTGTGATAATCATTGATTATTTTTTCTTGATCGGTTGTTTTAGTGATATCATTTAAAAGAGTTGTACACCTAAACAATTTAAATAATTTATTGTGAGAAAAATGTTTAGAAAACATATCTAGGTCTATTTGAAAAATACTGTCTGATGTGTAAATTGGTGATGTCCTGTTAGGCTTTAAAATTTTTTTTAGAATGTCTAGTACAGTATCCGAGCTTAGTCTGGGTTCTGTGATTGTTCGTCTTAATTTGTTCTTAAAGGGAGTAGAAACCTGGTAAGAAGCAGGAGAACCTTCAGCTAAAACAATCTGCAAATTAAAATCGTTAAGTGGTTTTTCGACAATTATTATGCTTGTTGAAAGATTATACAGAGAAAATGTTCCTTTGTTATTTGAAAAATTTCGACATCTATATTATTAACGCTAATAGTTGCTTCGGGTCGGATACGACTCAGTGCATCTGCAACTACGTTCTGAGAGCCTTTTTTGTATTGAAATTCGTATTCGTATTCTAGTAATTGTAGTTTCCAACGGGTGACCTTGTCGTTGGTGGAAAATGGTCCTGTGTTCCATGTTAATGGTTTGTGGTCAAAAACTAAAATAAATTTTTTCCCGAATAAGTAGGGCCTGAAGTGTTTTACTGCCCAATGGACTGCAAGCATTTCTTTTTCTGTAGCTGAATAACGGGTTTCTTCATCAGATAATGTGCGACTTGCGTAAGAAATAGGTTTGTCACTTCCAGATAATTTTTGGGATAAAACAGCGCCGATGGCATAATTGCTTGCATCAGTAGTTAATATAAAGGGTTCTTTAAAGTTTGGGTAGGTCAATATTGGATTATTACAAAGTAATTTCTTACAGAATTCAAAAGCTTTACAGTATTCTTCATCAATCGTTACTGCTTTTGTACCTTTTAATTGTTGTGTTAATGGCTTTGTTATGCAGGCAAAGTCTTTAGTAAATTTTTTATAATAACCAAGGAGACCAAGAAATGATTTGATTTGTCTCTTATTTTTTGGGATAGGGAACTCCTGAATGGGTTTAATCTTATTTGGGTTAGGTTTGACCCCATCTTGAGTTACAATATGACCAAGAAAATTAACCTCTCTCCGAAGGAAGTCAGATTTTGCGATTTGTAGCTTAAGATTAGCGGATCTGAGTCTATCAAATACTTGTCTTATATCAATCAGGTTTTTTTGCAGAGATAGTGAAAAAATTATAATATCATCTAGGTATACTAAACAAATGGAACCTACTAGATCTCCAAGGACATGGTCCATTACTCTTTGGAACGTCGCAGGTGCATTCTTTAACCCGAACGGCATACGGATGAATTCAAAGTGGCCACCTTCGACTGTAAAAGCTGTTTTGCTCCTATCTGCTTGGTTCATTTCAATTTGGTGAAATCCACTAGCTAAATCAAGAGTTGACAAGTAGTTAGATTTACCAAGTTGATCTTAAATCTCATTTATATTTGGAATTGGGTAACGGTTTGAAATTGTTTTTTCGTTGAGTTTACGATAATCTAAGACTAATCTCCATTTCTGCGTTTCGGGGGGAGTTCGATTTTTTTGAAACTACCCAAACAGAGGCGCTCCAAGGCGAATAACTGTTTTTAATTATGTTTTGCTTTAGCATTGAGTCTATTTGGCCTTTTTCTTCTTTGTTTAAGGGGTAGGGGTATCGATATGATTTAACAAAGATTGGCGTATCGTCAGTTGTGCGTATATAATGTTTAACATCGCTGGTAAATGTTAGTTTTTTATTGTCGTCATAAAAAAGGTCTGTATACTTGCTACAGAGTTGAAATAATGCAATTTTTTCCTCGGAGTTTAGGTGATCGGTTTTTAATTTGGTAACGTATTTGTGGACATGTGGAAGACTTTGATTGTCAGAATCTATGTTGTATATTTCAATATAGTCATTTTGATCATAGGGGATGGTTTCTAATGGCTGTTCTAAATATAATTGCTGATCTTCGAGTGAATTATTTGTGATTACCATCTTGCTATATCCGTTAACTGAATTGTATAGTCCTTCTGAAATCTCTAAGTGCTTATTATACATTGTCTGTTGAGAGTAGAAATTACCGTTCTTCATCCGGACCGGAAGGGTTATTAAAGACTTTGAAGAAGCTGGGATAATATGTACTTCAGTTACTGGGTTGTCTTGTAAACAAATTTTTAAATATGATTTCGGAGTTTCTACTGAGTTTCTACACTGACTGTACAGTTATAGGGCTATCAAGAGTTTTGCGATCGACATTGCTCACTATGGTTGGACTTACAAATGAATTTGCGGAAACTGTATCTATTAAAAATTTTATGGGTTGAGTTGTAATGGAATTAATCCATATAAAAGGGAGTGTCGACCCGTGTGATTTTTTTGCTAAGTACCCTGTTGGTTCTCGGAGGCAGTTTCGAAAAAATTTCCAGCGTCATTAATATTACAAAGTTCAGTTGAAGATTGCTGCTCATTGATATTGTGTAATTGGTTCCTAGTTGGGACTGTTGAATAGAAAGGATTTACAGTTGAATTTCTATTATGGTAGTTATTATTAGCCTGATTGTTAATGTTAGGCTGAGAAATGGTTGAATTATTTCTATATAACTGGCTTCTATGTTAGAATAGGGGTTGTTGTTTGCTTGATTTCTTATATTTTGGGGGCGTGAGTATGGTGTTACCTGTGCTCGAAAATTCTGGCTAGTATTTGGTTTTTGCGAATAGAAGGTCTTTTCGACACGGCAATGTTCATAGGCTTCCTTGATATTTTGTGGATTTTTTGATTTTATTAAAGTTTTAAGGGGTTCTTGAAGATTAATTAAAAAGGTATTTAAGCATATCTCGTCATATAATTTTGATTTGTCCGTTGAGTTTTGGTTTGTGTTTTGTAAAACGTCTGTCAATTGTGATCTTATTTTCAAAATACTATAAAATAGTTGACCTAATGACAAGCTATCGGGAAAGTTTTGTAAATCGCGAATAAGCTTAGCTTCGCTTTTCTTGCTACCATAATGTTGGATGAGATTAGTCTTGATGTCATCCCAGATGAGTGCAGTATTGGATAGTTTTAAGGCGTCATTAGCTCTACCTACGATTTTATTCCTGATGGCTCTTAACAGAAGGGAGCTGTATGGTGTCTGGTCAGTTCCTCTGATCAATGCGATGACTTCTTCCACATTGACAATGAAGTCTTGCAGTTTATTAGGGATGCCATCAAAAGTAGGTAGCTCCTTAATAAAAGCAAGGATGTCAGTTGGATTCAAAGATATTGGGTTGTTGGCCATGCTGCTTATTGTAGGCGTAACGTTTGGAGTCGATATAGTTCTGGGAAGTGACACTGAGGCGTTTCCAGAATCCATTGCTACTTCGTTGGGTGAATGAACGGGATCTTTACAAATGAGTCTTGCCTTTCGCCTGGCAGACGTTCTTTTTGTCGCTGCTTGGAATGTAGATTTTCTTGGCATTTATGTTGACGTGATTTGTCGTCGTGAGTGCTTCTAAATTCTGCAATATTTTAAACATTATTATATTTATTTATATACATGTACATATATGTAACACACACACACACACACACATACATATATATACACATACACATATATACACATATATATATATACATATATATAGTAATATATCCGCCTCCCCATATAATACCACTCTTATTACTTTATTATAAACAATTCACCCCATCTTTAAAATGCTAACTCAGCAAATCTTGACCCTCTTTAATTTTGTTGTAAACAATTCACCCATCCAATTCCCACGCGTAAAAATGCAAGCTAAGCAAATCTTGACCCCTTTTTATATTATAAACAAATGACCCCATCTAACTCATACGCGCAGCTGCAGCGTCCAAAACAAGAAGATCACTTTACACCCTTTTCGTGGGAAATCATTATCCAAAACAAATTTTCGAAGTGACCAATCAGAATCGATCAGGCCACTTTAGCCAACTCCCAAAAATCACGCCACCCCCGAAAAATCTCCTATAAATAATCTTAGAACTTTAAGACATCAGTTTAGTTCTTCTTTACACTCGATACGCGAACAGTTCAGTTCAGTTCTCCCTTACACTTGATACGCGAACAGTTCAGTTCTTGATACGCGAATACTTCTGTTGGAGTTTAGTTCTCCTTTATATTTTTGATTCGCGACTCCTTTTTTATATTTAACACACAAGCAGTTAGTTCAGCATTAACTGCACGTTAATATAAGTGTCCTTTGAAAAAGAACAACTCCGTTGAAATTAAATAAAGACTTTTTTTTAATCAACGTTAAACAAAAATATAAAATTAGCGCAGTCGGTAGGATAAAACAGAAAGTTAAAGAAGACACTAAACAACCTGTTTTATCCGCAGAAGAATCTTCGTGCCAGAAGACACGAGATATACATAACTTAAAAGCAAAAATTCAATAAAACAAAAAAAAAAAAAAAAAAAACAACAAATCTAAAAATAAGAAATTCACAAGAAAAAAAATAATAAGAAACAAATACAAAAGAAAAATTCTATATAAAAAAAAAAATCAACGAACAAATAATAAAACAAATCTTCAAAATAAATAAAATGGTTCATCCACCACTCACCGAATCTAGTATGGCGGAAGCTGTCCACCAACTTGGAAGTGTTGAAAAATTCAACGGCAATCCCGATGCACTGTTCACCTTTATACATCGTATTGACTACATACTCTCCATGTATTTTACTGATGATACCCGTCAACAAAATGTAATGCTTGGGTACATTGATCGCAGTATCAGCGGTGAAGTTATGCGTACCCTGGGAACAACAACCTTAACTACCTGGACCGACCTACGAAACCAGCTGATAATGAATTTTAAACCGCGGACAGCCAATGAGACGCTGTTGGAGAATTTCCGTAACACCCCCTACAAAGGCAATATCCGAGAATTCCTGGACGAAGCAGAACGCAGAAAACAAAAGTTAACGAGTAAGCTAGAATTAGAAAACGATACATACGAAAAAACATATTTTAACAGACTCATAAAGTCAAGCACTGAGAAATTAATACAAAAATTACCAATGCAAATATATTTAAGAATCGTAAACACTAATATCCCAGATTTACTATCATTGAAAAGTTTCTTACAAGAAAAGGGCCTAGTTGAAGATATTATTGATATGCATAAGTCAACCCACAAACAACCCACATTTGAGAAATCATTTAAAACCCCCTATCAAACTACTAACAACACTCAAAGATTCCCTACACTTTTTCAACCACGTTATGATCAGTTCGTACCTCAACCCAATTATAACCCAACACCTTATCAACCAGTTAATCACCACCCAAGATCCAATATAACACCCCCTAACAATCAATTTAGACCAAACTACCAACGACCAAACTACCAACGACCATACTACCAACGACCAAATTACCAACGGCATAACATTTTTGACGCTAACAGATTCCGACCCAATCAAAACATGACTACTAACCATGCACAACAAACAAACTCGGGCATATTGAACGCACCTACAAAACGAATTAGGCCATCAGGTAGCGGACAGAGTAGGATGGACTGGTCCGAAAATTTTCATCAGACAGCCTCGGAACCAATTCATCAGATAGATCAAACAGAAGAAACCCCTATATCTTATTAACTATAAACAACACACCTCTTAAATGTATCATTGATACAGGTTCTTCAATAAACCTTATCAACGAAAACTTCTTTAATTTCCCCGAAACCTCAGAAAAATTGAATGTTCAGACGATAAAAGGCGTAATTGAGCTTAATAAAAGTATTTCCTTTGCACCCAGCAAACTATGTCAAACAACCCAAAAATTTTATTGTCATAATTTTTCAACTACGTATGATATTCTATTAGGCAGAAATTACCTCAAAGCAAGTCAAGCTCTTATTGATTATAATGATAACAGTGTAACATTATCAAATCATAAATTCTATTTTAAGTTCACCAACAATGAAGAAGAGACATCAGAATCAATTCCTTATCCCCCTGTAGATTTTGACTACGATGCATTTGCATACGAAATAAATAACAACATTGAAGAAAATAATGAATTCCGACTGGATCATTTAAATTCAGAAGAAAGAGAAAAGTTAAAAAAAAATATTATACGACTTTAGCGATATTCAGTACAGGAAAGGTGAAAATTTGACTTTTACTAGTACTATTAAGCATACCATTCGTACTAAACACGAAGACCCTATATATACGCACCCCTATAAACATCCCCAAATTTTTGATGAAGAAATTAATAAGCAAATTAACGAAATGATACAACAGGGAATAATCCGAAAATCGGAATCGCCCTATCGTTCACCAATATGGATCGTACCCAAGAAAGAGGACGCATCCAAAGAAAAAAAGTTCCGTTTAGTCATAGACTATCGCAGTTTAAATGACATTACCGTTGACGATAAATACCCAATACCCATAATGGATGAAATTCTTGACAAATTAGGAAAATGTCAGTATTTTACAACCATTGACCTTGCCAAGGGATTCCATCAAATTCAAATGGACCCTAAATCTATTGAAAAAACCGCTTTCTCAACAAAACATGGGCATTTCGAATTCACACGAATGCCATTCGGCTTGAAAAATGCACCAGCCACATTCCAAAGATGCATGAATAATTTGCTAGAAGATCTTATCTACAAAGATTGTTTGGTTTATTTGGATGATATTATCATTTACTCCACTTCATTGGAGGAACATTTAGCATCAATCCAAAAAGTCTTTACTAAATTACGCAATGCAAATTTAAAATTACAATTAGATAAGTGCGAATTCTTGAAAAGGGAAACAGAATTCTTAGGTCACATTATAACCACAGACGGCATTAAACCAAATCCAGACAAAATCACAGCAATTTTAAAATTCCCGGTTCCTAAAACACCGAAAGAAATCAAATCATTTTTTAGGCTTATGCGGATTTTACCGCAAGTTTATTCCTAATTTCGCAAAGATTGCAAAACCTTTAACTCTTGGATTAAAGAAAGGATCCAAAATTAACAAAGATAACCCAGATTATATTTCAGCCTTTGAGAAATTAAAACTTCTCATCACCAATGATCCCATACTCGCATACCCTGATTTCAAAAAACCTTTTTCCTTAACTACAGACGCCAGTGACGTAGCGTTAGGCGCTGTCCTTTCACAGGACCATAAACCTATCTGTTTTGCTAGCAGAACCCTTAATGAGCATGCACTCAATTATTCAGCTATAGAAAAAGAGCTATTAGCAATTGTATGGGCAACTAAATATTTCAGACCCTATTTCTTCGGAAGACATTTCGAGATCCTAAGTGATCACAAACCACTCATTTGGTTATCCAACATTGAACCCAATTGAAATTACGGTTGGTCAGATTATGAATACGATTACAAAATAAAATATTTACCCGGAAAAGAAAATTATGTGGCCGATGCCCTCTCTAGAGTTAAAATAGACGAAAACTTTTTAGGAGACGAAACAAGTAGTTCCCTGGCAACAATACACAGTGCTCAGGAAGATAATCAAAACTTAATAACTATTTCTGAAAAACCTCTGAATTTCTACAACCATCAAATCGAATTTCTTAAAAGCAACGAAGACAAAGTCGAAACTATTCGCTTCTTTCATAAAACAAAAATTAAAATATCTTATAAAGAAATGACTAATCATTCCGCGAAAGAACTAATCAAAGAATATTTATGCTCAAAAAATAACGCGATCTATTTCCATGACGATGCAGACTTTTTAATATTCCAACAAGCTTATGTTGAAATTATATGTTCCAATAGTCGAACCAAAACTTTAAGAACAACTTCCAAACTAAAAGACATACCCACTTATGCAGAATTCAAAGAAATTATTTTAAAAACCATAAAACATTACTTCACCCAGGTATCACTAAAACTATAAATTGGTTCAAAGAAAAATACTATTACCCAGATTACCAAAAACTAATTCAGAACTTTATTAATGAATGCGATATTTGCAATTTGTCCAAATCAGAAAATAGAAATACTAAACTAACTTTTGAAACCACCCCAGAAATATTTAATACCAGAGAAAAATATGTAATGGATTTTTATTTAGTTGACAATCAACAATTTTTATCATGCATAGACGTATATTCTAAATTTGCCTCTCTAGTTGAAGTTCAAAGTCGTGATTGGCTAGAAGCAAAAAGAGCAATCACTAAAATCTTTAATGACATGGGAAAACCCTTAGAAATCAAAGCAGACAAAGATTCCGCCATTCCATTTATATGCGTAGCTTAACTCCGAAAACGTTAAAATAAGTATAACAACGAGCAAAAATGGCATTTCTGATATAGAAAGATTTCATAGAACCGTGAATGAGAAACTAAGAGTTATTAATACAGAATCAAGCATAGAAGATAAACAAACTAAGTTCGAAACCATCCTTTATACTTATAACCACAAGACTAAACATTTGACAACAAATAGAACACCCGCAGATATATTCATTTATGCAGGCACGCCCCTTTATAACACTCAAGCTAATAAGATAAATCAAATTGACAATAGATCAAAATTGGCTTAACTCCGAAAACGTTAAAATAAGTATAACAACGAGCAAAAATGGCATTTCTGATATAGAAAGATTTCATAGAACCGTGAATGAGAAACTAAGAGTTATTAATACAGAATCAAGCATAGAAGATAAACAAACTAAGTTCGAAACCATCCTTTATACTTATAACCACAAGACTAAACATTTGACAACAAATAGAACACCCGCAGATATATTCATTTATGCAGGCACGCCCCTTTATAACACTCAAGCTAATAAGATAAATCAAATTGACAAATTAAATAAAAATAGAAATGACTTTGATATAAATACAAAATACAAGCAAGCCCCGTTAGTTAGAAGTAAAACTACTACACCATTTAAGAAAACAGGAGAAATTACCCAAGTTGACGACAAACATTTCATTGAAACAAACAGAGGAAGACAAACTACACACTACAAATCAAAATTCAAGAAAAAAAAGAAAATTCACCAAAGCAAATATACTGACTAATTTCAGACATTCCAATATTACTGCTTCTACTCCTATCAATGGCATCCCTAACACATACACAAAGTATAGAAATTAATCCCATCAAAGCACCAAACGGCTATCTTATATTTAAAACAGGAATTATGGACCTACCCTCAGATTACGAATTTCATTATCTAACCGTAAATTTAACCAAAGTACAAATCACCTACAACAACTTGTTAGAGCAAACAGAACCATATAAAAATTTAATGCATATCCAATACCTAACTGAGAAATTAAACCGTGAAATGAATGGCATCAGAATAATAAAGAGAAACAAAAGAGGACTTATTAACTTTGTAGGTACAGTAAATAAATATCTATTTGGTACTTTAGACCAGAACGACAAAGAAGAACTAGAAGACAAAATTAACAGTTTAATAGCAAATAATGCCCAAAACGACGAACTTAACCACATTATAGACGCAGTCAACAAAAACATTGAAATATTAAACAACCTCACCATTAGTCAAGATACAGACAAAAAACTAAATATCCTTGTATTTAACTTAGAGCATTTCACAGAATACATAGAGGACATAGAATTAGGCATGCAGTTGACAAGACTCGGAATATTTAACCCAAAACTTTTGAATCATCAATACATAGTCGATATAAATACTGAAAAAATTCTAAACATAAAAACATCTACTTGGTTGAAATCAGATACGAACGAAATACTAATGAAGCAAGCAAGTCGTCCCTGCCGACGTTGAGTATACCCTGTACCAACATTAAAAATAAAACCTTCGAAGTTAACATGCAGCAGCAGCGAACGCATGCTATCTCGCTCTTTCTTATTTACCAATGCCGCCTTGGCATTTCAGTACAAAACGGATATAGGTATATGTCCGATGTTTATTGTCCGATTTCTACAAAATTTGGTGAGCTGGTCCAGTTTTGGTATATAATTAGGTGTGCCAAGTAAGAATACGATATCTTCAATACAGCTCTAGTTATTTGTTTTCCCGATTTGCGGGGGCGAAAGTGGGGGTGGCAAAAATTTGAAATAAACTTGATCTGTGTACACACTAGACGCATGTTCACACCAAATTTGGTGGCTCTAGCTCTTATAGTCTCCGAGATCTAGGTGTTCATACGGACGGACGGACAGACGGACGGACAGACAGACATGTCTCAATCAACTCGGCTGGTGATGCTGATCAAGAATATATATACTTTATGGGGTCGGAAACGTATATTTCTACCTGTTACATACATTGTAGCGACTTTAATATACCCTTTTACCCTATGGGTACAGGGTATAATAATCTCGCACATACCCTACCCAGACGATAACAATAATACTTTAACAGAAAATGTTCAAGAAACTTATTATATACAAAACAATAAAACATACATAAAATCTACTAGAAAACAAGAAATAAATGAATGTATAAATGGAATTATAACACAAATACCAGCAGAATGCAAATATAGTTAAACTTTTAAATCAAATCAAATTAGTTATGTAGAGCCCAACATTGTTGTTACCTGGAATCTACCGAAAACAAATTTAAAACAAAACTGTAATCAAAATAAAATATTTATAGAAGGAAATAATATAATTAAGATATACGATTGTAGCATTAAGTTAAACGAAATATCAATAGTAAACTCATTTTCAGATTACACACAAAATATCTATGTAACAAATAATGTAACAAAATTGGAACCTATTTCTTACTTACAAACGAAACAAATCATTTACGAAAAAACTAAGTATAACAAAATATTTAATATAATAACAACAACTACATTTATCATGACTTTAATAAGTCTTATTATATATCTTATCTATAAGTTTAAATCAATGACTAAAAAAATAATTATAAGACAAATTAAATCAGTTGAATCAGCACTAGATAATCCCGTCCCACAAGAAGAAATAATCTCGCAAGAAATCCCTATTGAAAATATGCAAACACCTCCTTCATTATACCCTCCATTTCCCGCCTGAGGACAGGCTACTTTTTTAAAGGTTGGGGGAGTAATATATCCGCCTCCCCATATAATACCACTCTTATTACTTTATTATAAACAATTCACCCCATCTTTAAAATGCTAACTCAGCAAATCTTGACCCTCTTTTATTTTGTTATAAACAATTCACCCCATCCAATTCCCACGCGTAAAAATGCAAGCTAAGCAAATCTTGACCCCTTTTTATATTATAAACAAATGACCCCATCTAACTCATACGCGCAGCTGCAGCGTCCAAAACAAGAAGATCACTTTACACCCTTTTCGTGGGAAATCATTATCCAAAACAAATCTTCGAAGTGACCAATCAGAATCGATCAGGCCACTTTAGCCAACTCCCAAAAATCACGCCACCCCCGAAAAATCTCCTATAAATAATCTTAGAACTTTAAGACATCAGTTTTAGTTCTTCTTTACACTCGATACGCGAACAGTTCAGTTCAGTTCTCCCTTACACTTGATACGCGAACAGTTCAGTTCTTGATACGCGAACACTTCTGTTGGAGTTTAGTTCTCCTTTACATTTTTGATTCGCGATTCCTTTTTATATTTAACACACAAGCAGTTAGTTCAGCATTAAGTGCACGTTAATATAAGTATCCTTTGTAAAAGAACAACTCCGTTGAAATTAAATAAAGACATTTTTTTTAATCAACGTTAAAAAAAAAATATAAAATTATATATTTTTGTTTAACTTTGATTAAAAAAAATGTCTTTTATTTAAATTTGTTCAAAATTAAAACGTTCTGTGTTCGAAAAATTTTTTTTTTGATTGTTTGGGGGTTTTTTAGTGGTCTTAATAGGGTTTAAATTTTTGCCCGCCCCCTTCCCCCCCCAAAATTCAAAAAAAAAAAAATTTTAAGAGTTATTTTTAAAGAAATCTTTTTTATATAGTTCATAATAAGGTTTTATATCCATTTTTTTAAAAAGGAAAAAAAATTGAAATGGTTAAAATTTATTTTAAAGGGAGCATGCGTTCACTGTTTGTTCTTTTACAAAAGGATACTAATATAATAACTAGTAGGTACAGGGTATACTCAATGTCGGCAGGGACGACTTGCTTGCTTCATGTGTTAAATATAAAAAGGAATCGCGAATCAAAAATGTAAAGGAGAACTAAACTCTAACAGAAGTGTTCGCGTATCAGGAACTGAACTATTCGCGTAAGGAAGAACTGAACTGTTCGCGTATCGAGTGTAAAAAAGAACTAAAAACTGATGTCTTAAAGTTCTAGGATTATTTATAGGAGATTTTTTGGGGGTGGCGTGATTTTTGGGAGTTGGCTAAAGTGGCCTGATCGATTCTGATTGGTCACTTCGAAGATTTGTTTTGGATAATGATTTCCCACGAAAAGGGTGTAAAGTGATCTTCTTGTTTTGGACGCTGCAGCTGCGCGTATGAGTTAGATGGGGTCATTTGTTTATAATATAAAAAGGGGTCAAGATTTGCTTAGCTTGCATTTTTACGTGTGGGAATTGGATGGGGTGAATTGTTTATAACAAAATAAAAGAGGGTCAAGATTTGCAGAATTAGCAATTTAAAGATGGGGTGAACTGTTTATAATAAAGTAATAAGAGTGGTATTATATGGGGAGGCGGATATATTACTAGGAATGCACTACAGGAAGAAGAAGAGATAGAAGGAGACAGAAACTTGAAACAGATACATGCAGACATGCAGTTCGGTTAGGGTACAACCCGGACACCGAACTACAATTGAACTACTAAAAATACAGGGTCACGAAAGGGAAACATAAAGCTAAGTCGGTTAAGGTATAACCTGGACACCGACTTAACACAACATAACATATGGATGTCCCAGGATTTAAGTTGAGGTCGATTAGGTACAACCCGGACATCGATCACAACATAAATCCTCTCGGTCGCATGCCAGGGATACCAGTCGCCATCACAGTCAACAAGGGTACAACCCGGACGCTGACTGTGTGGCGACCTAATACCCAGACACACTACAAATAAACATTACACTCTCCTCGGCATTGGGTAGGGTACAACCCGGATGCCAATGCCAGAGGAGAAACACATACTATGGTGACACACCCACACAAAGGAATGGGATCAGGGAAAGGATAGGAGAGGATGTTAGTCCCAATCTAGTTTCACCCCAATAATTGTGACATGTTTGTTTTAACACTTTACGAATTTTATTGTAGATTTATTCAATATAATTCTTTGGCCAAATGCCACCTGACCACACTCTAAATTGGTATCTATTGGTATGGGGTCAAGGGGATGGGCAACTACTGGACCACATGGCCGACTCACCCGCTATCCTGTTTCACACACACTTAACACGTATATCCTGGTATGATCAGCAGCGTTCGCTCTTTTCTTGATGATTTACTTTGCACCAACTTCGTTTGTGACTTGTCTGTAATTGGCCTTTGGTCTGATAAGGGCCGGCTGTGGGTCCTTGCACTTTTCTAATTACACGATGACAATTCTTTTTCACTTTTATTACTCCCGACTGTCTCCCTTAAGGGTGGTTAGCGTAATGATTTATCAATCGCTCGTTCAATCGTTGTTACCATGACAACCGATTCTGTCGCGACACGCGTCGGCGTCAGAATCGTCACGTACGCATTTTTTTGGTCCCCTTGTAAACAAAATAATAGAAACTGCGCAAAAGCAACGTCGACAAATTCGTGCAAGTCCCGTTGGGCTTGCATGTGTGTGTGTGTATGTGCATATATGCGGCCGGCTAAATGCCACTGCGCAATTAATTTTGTATATAAGCGGGCATACCTAAAGAGAAACTTATGTACTTATGTATGTATATACGCATGTGTAAATGGCAATGAGCGTATACATAAATAGTAATGTACCTAGAGATGAGACGATTAATTAAGACACAAGTCAGAGTATTTAGGGTTGGGCTTAATGACTTATTATTATCTATTGGTTTGAAATAACAATATTATGAGCCTTGTAATTGTGCCGTGGTGCCAAATTGGCACTTCGTCACAATGTTGACAGAAATTTCAAATTTGAATCAAAAAGGGAGAACCAACCAGAGCGTAAAGATTTACCTTCTTTATTTACACGAGGACGTGTAATGGTCAGGATGGCCGTGTCGGAGATAGAATAGGGTATTGCGTCTCATAGACCCATTGATACCCTATATTCTTGTGTCTCTGTCTAGTTGAGGGCTCTGGTGTGCCTTTCTATTTCGCAATAATACGTCACAATTGTAATGCCATGTAAGTTTGGCACTGGATGCTTAGTCATTCAGGTGACAATTAGAGACGAGCGACATATGATGCTGTAATTAAGAGAGATGATAGCAGAGGCTGTTATCGAGTGTGGTCCAGTGGCTGGCTGGTGGATTTTGCGACTGCGTGGCGTCAGTCAAAGACTAACCAGCGTAGAAGAAACACAGGAACTCGCTACTCTAACTACAACATGTCGCGTGAACAAGAAGTAGTACTCGAAGAGTATTCGACATATACAATACATATAAATTATCTAAGTTGCCTTTGCGTTGATTTTTACTCCAGGAATATTGTAAAATAGTACCAAGCAACCGACTAACATCGTTCGATTACAAAAATGTTTAATATTTAGTAGAGGCATTTTTATTATAATTTACAGCGCTTTTAATAATAGAGCCTATAGCTGCCTAACGGTCTAAACAAAGCTTCGCAAGACTTCGCCGCCCACATATAGTAATAGTTTTTGTAGCTGCTGCAAATATATATCCAAAGTTGCAAAAACAATATGGGCCGCACAACATTGCGCTAGAGGTATATATTAAATAAGGTTATTAGGGATGCTTCGGACAGGCTTATAGAAAAATAGAACATGGTGGAATTTGGTTTAGTACTAAGCTCGACTGCAATATATGCGGTTCGATCTATCATCTTTACACGATTGCGCCGTGTTCTGTTCACATTAATTGTTTTCATAAGAAAACAAATGCGATTAACAAATAACTATACTACTAAAATGCCATTTGGTACAAAGTCCTTTCGATTTCGATTTTAATTAATACTTAAACTATTTTTATACCCTTGCAAGGGTATATTAATTTTGGTCAGAAGTTTGCAACGCATAGAAAGAAGCATTTCCGACTTCATAAAGTATATATATTCGGCACGATGAGCTGAGTTGATTAAGCTCTGTCCGTCTGTCCGACTGTGTAGATCAAAACCGTCTCCTTCGAGACCCTCAAAGCTACAGAGCTGAAATTTTGTTCCCAGGTTTCGTTTTGCTGCAGGCTATATGCTTTAGCTCCCATACGAAAAAAGATCAAACATTTTTTTTGTTCAATTACTTCTTTCCTAAAGCTACAAACTTTTGATATTAGCCTAACATGTTTTGTATGCTTTCTTATGATTTTGTCACATTTTAAGTATGTAATTGTTAAAAACAGTTTGCAAGGGTAAACGAACTTCGGCACGGCCGAAGTTAGTCCATTCTTCTGTTTTTTTATATTTTTTTGAAAACAATATATGTAGTACAACAGGAACCCATATATAAACAGTAGCTCAATTGCTGGCAAGATTCGAAAAATTATGTTGTGAATTGCAAAAGGCAAACATTATTTGAATAGCAAGGTTTCAGCCCATACATTAACCTATAAGAAATTCAAAATTCAAAAAAATCACTTTTCGATTCATTGGGGAAACTATTTAGCTAAAAAAGCGATGTGACAAAATAAATAGAAAGTATATAAACCAAGTCAAACCTACATTAAATGTTCGTGGCTTGAGAAAAAAAAGTAATTTGACAAAAAAATTTTTGTTGGTCTTATTGTTCCTATGAAACTTTGACATTTCTATATATACCGAACATCCAAAAATTGCGTGACAATCGCTTTCAAAACCAAGTTATTGCAATAAAACCATGTTGTTGCCCGATCCTTCCTATAAGAGCTAAACGAAATAGTTCACCGATTCTGGTGAATCTTGATGGATATGTTATAAGTATATTCTACTTATAAACAACAAATTTTGTTATTTTGGATTAAAAAAAAAACAAAGTTATGCAAGTTTTACTCTATCCTCAATCGATCGTTCCAATGAGAGCTATATGTTATATCCGATCCGGATGATTTTGAGATAAACAATGCCTGCAACAAAAAGAAGCGTGGGTGCAAAATTTCAGCTCTGAAGCTTTAAGAGTCTCGAAGGAGAAGCTGTTGATCCAGACAGACGGATCGACGGACAGATGGGCAGACGGACATACTACAGCAGGAGGGGTAAGCACGGTCACATTACGGCAGCTATTAATGAACAAATAATTAAAAAATATATAAAGGTTGTTTCCTTTTTCCTCCCACAATATCAGAAGTGGTGAACTTTATTGCAATGGACATAAACATTGAGTCTCACAATTTGTCAACCTTGAAGAGGTGGCTGCAACTTTTAAATTTGCCAACCACTGGATCTAAAGCTGTACTTGTGGCGCGCCTGAACGAGATTCCTCCAGAACGACGAGGAACCTGCTCCGTGGGTTAGAGAGAGATGGCAACACAAACGCCTTGCTGAAGAAATTGCTTCGTCCACAGTTGAGCGAAATATTCGCAACTCAAGGTCAGCCAATACGTTTGCAACTCAACCAGAGCATGCACGATCAAGAAGTCTCAACAGAAGAAAATCCACGTGGCGAAATCGGCACAGAGGCAGAGGCGAATTCAGCATTTCAACAGAACCAGTCGGAGGAACCACATCCAGTAAAACATGAACCAAACGCAATGTTGGTAAACCGTCGGGGCGAATTGGTGTTGGAGAATTCTGATGCAAATTTATCGATATCTGATGTAAATAAAGTAGATACATCATCTTGCGTAATTATATAAAATGCGTAAAATATATATAAGGTCGAAGCCAAGCGTCTTTTTGAGGATGGCAGAACATTGCAAAATTTGTAAATTATATAGATGACAAAATTAGATTGTCTGAGGCTATATGCATTGACGAAGAAGAAAGTTTGGGCAAGGCCATCGAGGGAATTCCACTGGAGAGTCTAAAAACTCGTACACTGTTCAATGTGAAAGCAAAAAAAGAAACGAAACTATAGTTGGTAACGCGCGTAAGAGCTACAGCTCACGTTACCAACCTAAAAAGTGTCGTTACACTTTTTAGTCTTTAGCCCGCACCGCGAAGAACCATCGGGAGCTAGATGGTTTAAATAAAGGTGTATTTGTGGAATGTGCATATATTAAATTTTTCAAAGAAAGTGTTTAGTTCCTTGGGTTTATTGTAACCCAAGACGGCGCAAAAACTGACCCGGAAAAAGTCTGTTGTATAAAAGAATATGTAGAACCCACAAACTTGTTTAGTCTTAGATCATTTCTTGGTTTAGCGAGTTATTATATAAGATTCGTCAAAAATTTTGCAGCAATAGCAAGGCCTTTGGCAGACATACTTAAGGGTGAAAACGGCACAGTAAGCAAACATATGTCCAAAAAAGTTAAAGTTGAGTTTAATGAAGTTCAACGCAACGCCTTCGAACGTCATCATCGTTAGCATCAGAAGATGTCACTCTTATCTACCCAGACTTTAATCAGCCTTTTGATTTGACCACCGATGCGTCAATGAACGGTATTGGTGCTGTCTTCCCGAACGCTAAAGCAAGGTGAATCTCATTACGCAACAAATGAGAATTGTTAGCGATCGTATGTGTCGTAGGTAAACTTCAAAATTACTTATACGGAACAAAAGAAATTAACATTTTCACGGACCATCAGCCTCGACCTTTGCGGTCTCAGATAAAAACACCAACGCCAAAATAAAAAGGTGGAAAGCCTTTATAGATGAACACAACGCAAAGGTGTTCTATAAACCTGGCAAGGAAAACTTTGTGGCAGATGCCTTGGCAAGACAAAATGTTAATAGACTACAAGACGAACCTCAGTCGAACGCTGCAACTATTCACAGCGAAACATCACTTACCTCCACAGTCGAAATAGCTGACAAACCCCTGAACTGTTTTAAAAACCAAATAATGAGAGAGGAAGCAGGTTATGCCTTAAAGCAAAACTTTATATTATTCGGCGGCAAAATACGAATTTAAATAAAATTTACAGATAAAACTAATTAGAATGAGATACTTAAGCCTCTTATTGTCATTGATGCCGTGAATGCAATTCACGGCGACTACCCAACGCTAGCCAGTTTTCAAAACGATTAGTGGAAAATTTTCCAACGACCAAAAATTGGCATTTTAATAATATGGTTATAGGCGTAACAGATAAAAACGAACAACTCGAAATAATGACAACCGAACACAAGAGAGCACATAGAGCTACACAGGAAAATATCAAACAAGTTCTTCGAGACTATTATTTTCCAAAGATGGGCAAATTAGCTAAAGAAGTCGTCATAAACTGTAGGGTATGTACCAAATACAAGTATGATTAGGCACCCTAAAAAACAAGAATTAGGCACTACACCAATTCCTTCATATGCAGGCGAAAGGCTGCATATTGATATCTTTTCAACAAACAAAAAACTTTTTTTAACTTGCATTGACAAGTTTTCAAAATTTGCAATAGTACAACCATTGGTGTCACGAACAATAGTAGATATTAAAGTACCCATTTTATTAATAAAAATTTCTTCAAAAACACCAACACAATATTCTGCGATAATGAAGCATCGCTGAACTCCGAAACAATCCGATTGTAATAAATGATGTATCCTTTCATTACATGATTTTGAAAAATCATGAGAGAAATTATAAACGAATTTATTTAGAGTTTCCGCTCTTGGTTAAGTCCAATTTTATTCTGTTTCTATTGTTTTTCTTCAATTCTAAATTTGGCTTAAGCTTAGGTACAAAAAGCCTTAGTCAGCTATTATGAGTGTTACTGTATGTATGTTGCAATCACACTGTAAAATGCATGTTCAGCATTTTACATTTGCCTCTGTCGGTCAACATTGCATTAGTTGATCGAGTTTCGAGTGCTCTAATTTATGTTTATATACTTATGTGTTTGCTTCATACGTTTGTATGTATGTTTACGAATAAGCGTTAAATGCTCTACAGAATATAGTACACCTCCCTTTTTAGAGAAATGACGTAATATTCTATGGAGTCATTTTATGTAGGTTATTATTGTTTTGTGTTCAATGTACATATGTTAATGTTAATGTATGTCAATGTTAAAAATATCTCTTTCTCTTTTTTTTTCTTTTTATATATAAGCCGGAAATTAAGAAATTATTATTATTATTATTATTAAAGTATAGGATATAGTTATAAACTATCAACCTTACTATATTTTAATGTAATAATGTTATAATCTATGTATATATATAAAAATGAAAGCCGTTTTCCTTGGTCACGACATCACGCGTGAACCGATGGACCGATTTCACTAATTCTTTTTTTGTTGGATTTGTTATTATTAAGAGAAGGTTCTTACGTTAAAAAATGTTAAGAAAATCTCTCATGCCATGGTTTCTACGCAATTTTTGGCAAGACAACACAAAATAGTCGTAGCAACCTTTTAAAAATCGATCTGTTTACAGAAATCAGTTTGAGTCAAATAAAGAAAAAGTTCGATTTGAAATCCACAAAAACTTATTTATAAAATTATAATATTTGCAATTGAATTTTCGTTTTTAACAATGCCAGCAACCAGACGTACAAGCTTAGGCCGCAGAACTCGAAATACGTCAAATCAAAGATATATAAGAGCAAATCAAACTGATGAGCAATGCGAAGCGCGAAATGAACTTGAACGGAATCGATTTGAAGATAGAAATTTTGTGTTTAATTCCCACAGAGCTGCATTCAGTTATAATGTGGCAATTGATTAAAGTTCAGCAAAAATTGTTGCTATTGGACAAATGAGTATTGTGTGTCCACATTGCAAGGCATTGAAATTCAAAAATGAAGCCCCTGGGTTGTGTTGCGCCAGCGGCCAAGTCGAATTGACGCCATTGGTACCGCCACCAGAGCCACTACGTTCATTGGTATCTGGAATTGGTCCAGATTCTCATAATTTTTTGACTCAAACCAGCAGTACAATAATTGCTTTCAAATGACATCATTTGGGGCAACAAAGGTTATTCGAGACAATTTTATGCCTACTTTCAAAGTAAGTAATTATAATTATAATTATAGTCCCACGCATCCCTATGATACCGAACGACATGCCATTTAGCTTTAAGCGTTTACAGTTTCCAGTGCGGCTTGCATTTGCAATATCAATAAATAAATCGCAAGGGCAGTCGCTAAGTATATGTGGCATCAACCTACAAAATCCATGTTTTTCACATGGCCAATTATATGTCGCCTGTTCCCGTGTCGGAAAACCAACAACATTATTTATTTATGCGCCAGAACATAAAACTAAAAATATTGTTTATCAAAAAGCATTAAAGTAAAGAGAAGCAGTGAAGAGTACGGAGCTTAGTGTTTAAATGAATCCTAAGAAATAAACACTATTATGAAAATACTAGATGATACATTTTCAGGTATAACGAGACCAGGAAATTATGGATTCATTTTTATATGGAGGATTCAGCTCAAATTGAATAGGTACTCATAACTAAGATAGGTCAGCTATACAAAATAAAGTAGTGCATCATTGCAACGCTATGAACGGTACGAAGTTCGCCGGGTCATCTAGTAATAGATAATAAACAAAAGAAACAAAGTGCATAAGGATAGATTAAAAACATATAATAGTTAATGTTTTCATGAAAACGGTCTGATCAACCAACGAAAAAAATTTTTTAACATTTTATATTTTTGTATATGTTTATTTATATACATATATATTATATTTTATATCTTTATATCCATTATTTTTTTCATATTCATTTTTCATATATCAATTTTTTACTTTTATTCCATTTGTATAAAATTTTTATAATTTTTAATGCATATTATCAACTTCAATAAAAAAAAAAAAACAAAAAAGAAGAGAGGTGTCATGGGACACCCAGATGAAACGAAGTTTCTTTCGATTAAGGGGGTGATAGCTGCTTTTTTCATGCAATTTTGAAAAAAAAAAATATTTTAATTTATACTTAAACAATTTTTTTTTATATTTTTTTGAAAACAATATACATATGTGTATGTATGTACATATTTCGAAATACTCCGCCCAACAGGAAGCCATTTAAAAAAAAGTAGCTCAAATGCTACCAAAATGCCACGTTGATCCGAATTGCAAAAACCAAACCTTATTTGAATTGTAAGACTTCAGCTCATACAATGGACTAAAAAAAACAAAATTCATAAAAATAAATTTTTTACAGACTTGAAAAAAAGTCACCTTTTCGACCCATTTTGAGAGACTATTTAGCTAAAAAAAAAAAAACAACAAAGCGATCACAATTATTTTAGTTCAGATAGATATAATAAAGATATTTTGAAAATTTGAGCAAAATCGGTTAAGGAGTTTTTGACATATCTTGGCAGCAGTTTTAAGGAACCGAGTCTAGTAAAACGCGATTGATTGTTGTTGCCCGCAACCAGGCTCTATATACATATATGTACATACCTACTCAGATTTACGGCTATTACTTCTACAAGCATCCGGAAAGAGAAAAGGGGCGTGATCGCGAATCCGAGCAGAGGTCATACATATCCGTATGTGCGAGTTTGTGGGCAGCGAGACGCACAAGTAAATGCGGGTTGCAATAATTGACAGACACACATTTTTGAGCTCGCGATCGCGACCTTTTTTTTCTTACCCCTGCCCGCACATTTATGACCCTTTCTCAATCTCAGAATCTTTGCTTGTGCGTCTCGTATTTACTTTCCCCTTCAGCATTTGCTTGTGCGTCCCTCTGCCCACAAACTCGAGCTCACTACCTCTTTCCCCTTCAGCATTTGCTTGTGCGTCCCTCTGCCCACAAATTCGAGCTCGCGATCGCTGCTTGTGCGTTCCTCTCTGTCTAGACAAAACATTTGGTAACGGTAAAAGTGTCGTTACACTTTTTAGTCTTAATTTTTTCGGTTTAGCCCCTACCGCGCGATAAGAAACTTCGTTTCAAAAAATTATTACATTTTTTGATATATATGTCGGAAACGGGGTGGTCTTGTTTCCAGTAGCTTCTACATCGTCAGTCATCTTTTGTCTACGTATTGTTTCTTCTTACCGGGAGCTCAATGTGATGCGACTGGTCTCGAGCAGGTCTCTTTCCAAAGTGAAGTTCCTTCTCGTTGGCCCTCTCCCTAGATAGCTTTTTCTTCACTTTTCTCGCTTGACACTCCTGTCACCTTTCTTGCCTATCGCCAGTGCACCACACTAGTCCGATACAGCCCTGTGGGTCTCGAACCTAGTTCCCAGTAAGATTGACATTGGTCTCTGTACTGTCCTGTCAAGACTTTCATATTCTAACTTGTCTGACTTCTTTAACATGACGATATACGTTAGTCTTTACATTTTATTTGAATATAGTAAGTTACAATATTTCTTTATTTCCGACACGGCCTTCCTGACTATAACACGTCCTCGTGTGCAAAACTCTACATTAGCTTGTTATCACGTTTTACTTCATGAACAAACGTATCTTCATCTTTCCAAATCAACTTAAACTTAAACGTAGCGCTACTCCAACCGGTGACCCATATTAGAAACGAAAAAGATATAGATACAGTATTGTCTACATACCATGATCCAATTAAAGGAGGTCATACTGGCATTACTAAAACGCTAGCAAAAGTAAAGAGACATTACTATTTTAAAAATATGACACGTCATATTAAAGAGTACATAAAGAAATGTCATAAGTGCCAAACCTCTAAAACAACAGTACATACAAAGACGCCAATGATCTTAACAGAAACACCAATAAAAGCATTTGATATAGTTTTAGTGGATACAGTTGGTCCACTACCAAAATCAGATTATGGCAATGAATATATAATCACCTTAATATTTGATTTAACCAAATATCTAATAGCTATGCCCGTTCCAAATGCAAACACAATAGCAAAAGCCATATTTGAGAACTTTATACTTAAGTTCGGTCCAATGAAGACGTTCATTTCGGACATGGGTACTGAGTATAAAAATCAAATTATATCAGAATTGTGCAAATACATGAAGATTAAAAACCTTACATCTACAGCTTACCACCACCAAACGCTAGGAACAATTGAACGAAGTCATAGAACTCTCAATGAATACATTCGTTCATACATTTCCTTAGATAAATCTGACTGGGATGTTTGGATTCAGTATTTTACATACTGTTTTAACACGATACCGTCAGCCGCACACGAATATTGTTCCTATGAACTAGTATTTGGAAGATTACCAAAACAATTCATAAAATTTAACAAACTTGACCACATAGACCCTGTTTGTAGGAGGGCGAGATGTCTTCCTTCTTTTTGTTTCCCCAGAAATAAGTGTAGAAACTCCAAGAGTACTTCACTTCACAGATATGTATTATTTCGATCTCACGTTATAAAAGCAATTAATTCAACTTAACATTACAGATTACACTACTTAGCATTACAGGCCGTGGTGAAAGCTCCGCCGTTCACCACTCCCGTCTCGCTCTCTCGCTCTCTACGTCATTGTGACGTAGACATCCCAGCCCCCTTGCAATACCCTGATTGCGAATGGCTCAAGGGTGTGGGCAGCTACCGGCCAGTGTCCACCCGAAGATGGTGCGCTGGGCCACGGGGAATCCGTCCCGACTCGCGCGGCAATCTGACCGTACGACTCGGGGGTATACGTCACCGCCCAACACCACGAAGATGGAGGCCGGAGCGTGGAAGCGCTCATCCGCCAGCCTCAGGTCCGCGAACCGCTGGCACACGCTGTCATGGACGGGCCGAGCGGGAGTCCGGAACTGGAGGGCCGAATCCACCTGGAAGGCGACGTTTAGCTCGACGTCAGTCTCCACTGCCGACTTGACAACTGCCGTGCAAATCCGATCGGCCCCCAGATGGACCGTCGGCAAACCGAAACTGGCGGCAAGGGATGCCCGGATACGGCTGACCGGCGTGCAGGGGTCGAGCAGCGCTCTCGTCCGGAATGTTTTCGCACCAACCACAATAATTATGGTCGCCGTGGGCATCACCAACGTGGATGACAGGTTTAGGAGTCCTGTGAGCGAGGGAGGAGCAACGGAGGGTTTGGAGGCTTTCCTGGAGGAGGCGGCTGGCGGCTCCCGCGATGTCGAACGACGCTCCTCGTCGTGTAGCAGCGTATGGTGCCGCTGGTCGCACTTCTGGCATCGCCGTCCACTGCGGCAGGACTTGCCCGAATGCTCATGGGCCAAACAATTCGAGCAGTATTTGTTTATTAACACCGCTCGGAGCCTCTTCTCCGTAGCCAGTTTGAGAAATCGTTTGCATCTCTTCAAGGGGTGGACTCCTCGGCACACCCGGCACCGAAAGGTGTGAGACTCCCGGGAGCGTGTCTCCTCTGAGGTAAAGGAGCAAGTGGCCTAGAATTTAGGGCAAGCCTCGACTTTTGTCAACAGCGTTGAACAGCTCCTCGAAGGTGAATCGAGTGCCGGAAGCGGATTTACGAAGCAAAGTCTTAAAACTTTTGACTCCAGCTTCCCATAAGCCACCCATATGCGGTGCTCCGGGCGGAATGAAACGCCAGTCTAGCTTATGGTGGCTGTACCGACTTGAGGCTGCGGATGCTACTGACTCCAGAAACTCTTTGGAGAGAAGTTTCTCGGCGCCAACAAAGGTCTTGCCGTTATCAGAATAAATGCTTTGCGGACATCCTCTGCGACCTATAAAACGCGCCAACGCGGCCAGGAATTTCTCAGTCGTCAGATCAGATGTGCATTCCAAGTGGATAGCCTTGGTGCTAAAACACACAAACACACACACATACCCCTTAGTGATGAGACAGGCTCGTCCTGTGTAATTTTTGATATCAAACGGGCCGGCAAAATCCACTCCCGTGTAGGTGAATGGCCTGGAAAAGGAAGACCGCTCCTTGGGCAGATCTCCCATTAGCTGCGTTTGGAGACGCTTTCTGTATATGATACAGACCTTACAGGACTTAGTCACATGTTTGACCAAATTTCGAATCTTGGGAATCCAGTATTTCGCGCGGATGATACGGATCATGAGCTGATTCCCCCATGCAACGTTATGCGATGGGTGAAATCAGTAAGGAGTCGAGCAAAACGGCTGTCATACGGCAGAAGAACAGGATGACGTTCATCATACCGCAGAGAGCTGGAATTTTTAACCCGTCCGCTGGCTCGGATAATGCCATGGTGGTCAAGAAATGGATTTAAGGAAAGTATGGAGCTACGAGAGGCTATTTGTTGCTTGTTGCTTAGACTTTGGTATTCCTCAGCGTATACTCGACGCTGAGTCGAAATAGTGAGCGCTTGCTCTGCTGCTGCCAGGTCGCCTTGGGAAAGTTGAAGTGAGGTCGCCCTGGGACCTTTGCGACAATGGCGGATGAAACGCAGAATGTACGCAGAAACGCGCAATGCTCGGCTAAAGTCGGAGAAACGGTCGAGGAACTCTTCCGTCGGCGCGATCTTAGTGGTATGCACCTTAATGGTCCTTTGTTCGACGTCAGTCTCTGGGATAGACTTAAGTGCTGGTGGCCATTGGCTGCGAGGCAATGTTAACCACTCTGGGCCGTGCCACCACAGGTCTGACTGCGCTAACTCGCTGGAGGAAACACCTCTACTTGCCAAATCGGCGGGGTTGTGTTCTGAACGAACATGATGCCATTGTTGGGCGTCGCAAATCTGTGTTATTTTCGCTACTCGATTTGCCACGAATGTGGTCCATCTGCACGGAGGTTTTTGAAGCCAGGACAATACAATGGTGGAGTCTGTCCACAGATGCAGATCAGGATTATCTACCGGCATGTAAGGGAGAATTGCAGCAGTCATCTCAGCCAAGAGGACTGCTCCGCACAATTCTAATCGAGGGAGAGAAACGGTTTTCACTGGAGCCACTCTTGTCTTGGAGGTAAGGAGATTCGTGAAGCTGTGATTCCCTATCACAGCTCGAACGTATAGCGCTGCACCATATGCTCGCTCGGATGCATCACAGAACCCGTGATGCTCAATGTGGACCTTTGGTTGAGAGTGTACCCATCTGGGAATACGGATTTCGTTGAGTGACTGGTAATTGGTCACAAACTGGCTCCACTGTTGGTCAAGATCGGACGGAAGTGGATCATCCCAACGGAGCTCACGTAGCCACAAAGTTTGCATAAACATCTTGGCACGCACAATGAAAGGAGATAACCAACCTGCTGGATCGAACAATTTAGAAATTTGGGACAAAACCTCGCGCTTCGAGTAGGAGGATTTTTGCTCCAGTGGAGAAGGAACGAAGAAAAACTCGTCAGTCGTGGCTCTCCATCGAATCCCCAGCGTCTTGGTTACACTAGCGTCATCGATTTCGAGAAACTCGGAATTTAACAGGTGGCTTGACGGAATATCACGCAGAAGCGGCTTATGATTGGCCGTCCACTTTCGTAGGGGGAAACCAGCGGACTCCATCGCACATGACAGCTCTTTAATGGCCTCACAGGCCTCGTGTTGCGTATGAGCACCAGCTAGTACGTCATCCACGTACATGAAACTGCGAATAACTTCACTAGCTCGAGGATATTGGGATTCCACATCACTTGCTAGCTGTTGGAGGACTCGAATCGCAAGGAAGGGGGCACAATTTACTCCAAATGTAACGGTTTTTAGCTCGAAATCGCTTAATTCGCCATTTGGTGTGCGGAACAAGATTCGCTGAAACGGAGTGTGTCGATGGTCAACAAGGATTTGCCGATACATCTTGGTAATATCGGCGTTGAAAACAAATCGGAAATATCTCCACTTAAGAAGTTGCATGGTTAGGTCGGATTGGAGGACCGGTCCTGTATGCAAGACATCGTTGAGACTCTGCCCATTAGTGGAGGAACTGGAGGCGTTGAACACTACGCGAACTTTAGTAGTGGTGCTTTCTGGCTTAAACACCGCATGATGTGGAAGGTAAAATACAGAGCTACCGTCTGCAGGACTAACCTTTCTCATATGACCAAGGTCTATGTACTCTTGGATCACCGAGTTATACTGAGCTTTGAGTTCTGGATTTTTGTTCAGTCGGCTCTCGTTCCGAAGGAACTGGGCCAATGCACCTGACCTGGAATGACCCAGCTGGATGTTGCTAGGCTCTCGGAATGGAAGGCTGACGATATATCGTCCCGAGGTGTCTCTTTTGGTGGTTCGGACGAAGTTCTCCTCACAATCGGAATCGGACTCTTTCATTCTCCTCACAGGGAGATCCTCCACCTCCCAAAATTTTGTGAGAAGTTTATCTAATTGGCTCTCTGGGGGATGCATAACTCGAGTGGAAAACGAGGAGATTGCCCGCTGGTCGATTTGGGACTCGTCAACTGGCCCTGTAAGTACCCACCCGAATATGGTCTCTTCTCCAAGAAGGGTGCCACAAATATTGGTTTCCTTGCCCTTCAAGGAAATTGCTGGAAGCACGTCAGACCCGAGCAGTAAATCTATTTGGGCACTGTGACGGAAATTCGGATCGGCAAGAGGCAAGTTGGGCAGGTTCTCTAAGGCACTCTCGCTAATGCTATGCGTCGGAAGATTGCCTGCCAAATACGGTAAGACATAGGCAGACGTGGGCACTCGCCGTTCTGGCATCAATGGAGAACCTATGACGAGCTGAGAAAGCTTATGGGCTTGAGCGGGAGTCGACATGGTCAGACCAGATATGTGAGCAGTCACTGTCTTGAATGGAAGTTTTATTTGGTTGAAAAGCCGCTCCGTTATAAAACTCCCTTCAGATCCTGGATCAATCAAAGCACGAGCCCTATAGGAAATTCCCTGATGACGCACGGTAACCATGGCGGTTCCCAAAAGGACTCGCTTCGCACTTGATGCAAAATAGCTTTGCGTGCGGATAGGTGGGTCTGCCGGAAGGTTTGAAACAGCGTTGGCTTGATTGCCCCTGGCATTTGAGCTGGGTAGCGCTAGCACTGGCGCAACGTTTCCACGATGAAGCAGGGTATTATGGCGACCGTTGCACGTGAAGCAATTATGTGCACTTGGACATTCTTCTTCTAGTTGATGCTGACGTGCGAAACAATTGAGGCATAATTTGAGTTGCCTAATCTGTGTGACTCTATCATTGATGGACATTTGGAGAAAACGAGGACACAGACGGATTGGATGATTCTCCTTTGCACACACCTTGCATGTAGACGTGCCCACAGAGACCTTGGTTTTAAAAGTCTTAATATTCCTCTGGGTTTCTTTTCGGACAAATTGACTTGTCGATGGCTGACAACTCACAGTCATTGAATCTTCTAGTGATTCCAACGTAAGGACGCGATCTTCTAGAAACGCATTTAATTCGGACCAACATGGGATATCTCGTTTATTTTGGAGAGACTGCTCCCACATAGCTCGGGTAACCTTGGGCAGCTTGGAGCTAGCCCAAAAAACGAGCATGCTGTCCCAAGTAGATGTGTCTACGCCGTGAAGATTTAATGCTAGCAAGCATCCTTGGAAAGTGTTCAGCATCGTTCTCAGCGATGTGACGGACTCGGTAGGAATGGGCATTAAGCCGAACAGGACCTTGAGCTGACTATTGACAAGGAGTCTTGGATTCTCAAACCGCTCACAGAGGGCTTCCCAAGCTGATTCAAAACCATCATTGGTAAGTGGAGACTTAGCCACTAGAGCCTTGGCATCACCTCGTGTTTTAGAATTCAAATGGAATAACTTTTCGACAGGTGTTAACCGCGGATTGTCTATGTAGACAGCGGTGAAAAGGTCTCGAAATGTAGGCCAACGCAAAAAATCCCCGCTAAAGATTTCTGTGTCACATGGCGGAAGATTACAGCCTCTCGAAGCAACGCTAGGAACTGGCAACTGCGCTGGCATGGATGCTTTGTCAATGGACTCTGTAAGTAGAGACGCGCAACGTTCATAAACATCATAGCAATAAGCATATTTTGCTTCTAGGGTCGTAATATCTGCAGCGTCACCATCTTGCCGAATACTTTTGGAACAACGAACATACTCTTGTTCGGCTGTTGCCCATAAGGAGCGAATATGATCCTGTCGGATCTTCAGTGTGGAGATTGTGACTGCATTCTCAGACGGAGTGGTGATCATATCCTGGAAACGGCTGATACGATCACTGGCAGCTATAAAATCAGCCAAAGCCATGTTGGAGACACGAATACGTCTCTGCGTTTCAGAACGAGTAGAGACTGAAGGTGCGGACACGGTGATGTGCGGGACTGGCTTCGCAGTTTCTAACTTAGATGGGCTTGACGCTCTGGAAGTTTTCGGAGACGACAATCTGGGCTCAGATGAAGCTCGTTGAATGCCGTGGCTCTGACCCTTGAGTGCTGAAGACTCACTTCTGGCAGAACTTGGATGTCGTTTAATTGTCGCAGGAGAAGCGAGAATTCTTGGTTTTGATGTCGGGGTCGCAGGCGATGCAGAACGTGGAGGAACAGTGAGCCGAGTTGACTTAGCGCTAGTCTTGGGTTGCTCGATTGGCATAATCTAAAACGCAGTTTTTTTGACCGTTGCTAGACGACAACAGGAATTGGAGAATTGACAATTGAAAATCGAAAAATGTAAAGAGAATTGTAGAAAATGTCGAAGCAATTGGAACTTGAATCGAGTATAATAATCTTCGCAGTAATTGAAAAACTTGGATTTATAACCACTGTGGAATTTTCGACGATGAAAGAATGTTTGAAATGTTGAACCTTATATTTGTAGGAATTTTTTGAAACGTGGACTGTATATTTTATTTTACAAAATTATAGTTGAATGTATATCAAGAAATCGGTTTTACACAAATGCACATAAAAATTTTACTGGTGGTTATCCGTTAATAAAAATTCTCTTATTTGTGAACTTGGGTCGAAAAAGGATAGACGACTACGTGCTGTTGTTTGCGCAAAAAAAAAGACAAAATTGCAAAAAAATCTAAACTGTACGTTGTATTTCTTCCGATGTTAGCTTGGAATGGATTTTTTTTTTTTTTTTTTTTTTTTTTTTTTTTTATGTTCTCGGTAGAAATACAAATACACCGTCAATAAACTTTAAAGTCGTTTATAAAAAGATTAGTCACAAAAATTTTTTTGAAAAAAAAAAAATAGGCAAATCTCAGTGGAAAAAAAAAACGACTCGGCTGTAGCGTTGGAGACGGTTTCACAAATTTTCTTTATGCGCGAATTTCAAATTTTAAGAAACAAACAACACAAAGGCAAAAAAATCCGTAGTTAGTTCACTTAATTAGAAAATCTTTTTTTGATAAAATGTTTCGATGTTTTGTTTGTTTTTTGGTTTTTTTTTTATTTTCGGAATCATGCACCAAAAAATAATAATTATGTGAATGCGTTTGTGTAAATTAAATGTAGGAGAAATTATATGTATGTGTTAGGATTTATATGTGTGGGTATGTGATATGTGTGTAAATATATTTTGTATGTGGAATGTATAAAATATATTGTGTGTATATGGAATGTTATAAAATATATATTATGGATTATGTAAAATATATTTATTATGGAAAAAAATATATGTATTGGAAAAAATATGTGTATTGGGAAAAAATATGTGTATTGGGAAAAATATGTGCATTAAATATTACACGCAAGCTCGGATTTATTAAATTCGGATCGCGAAAACAATGCGAGTGCGAAATTATTTTATTAGACGTTCGCGTTAATTTCGCATTTGTTTCGCATTACCGAAAAAATAAATTGCCGTCGTGTAAACCTTGAAACTGGAGCCGATAACAAGTGTAGGAATGGTGAACAATCGGAACATTCGTGTATGTGCGTACATATGTGTGACTCAAATGTAAACAATGGTGAGTTTAAATTATTTTTCGCGAAATTAATTAATTTCCACTTAAATGTTTTCTTGTTGGTATTTCAGGATGTCACAGCACAAATTTTTCTCGCGGAGGAGTGTTCACTTCACTTGTTGGAAATTGGAAACGGCGACACACGGTAAGTTTGATATTGAACGCACATATATTTCTTGTTGGTGGAGATATGTATGTATGTATGTATGTATGGAAGTACCTTATGTACTTAGTTATGTATGCATATATGTACGTTTCTTGGAAGGAATGGAATATGTGAACAGTTGATGTAGAAAAAAAAATGATCATGAAACTGTTCATATGTACATTTACATATGTACATACATAACTGGGATTGGAAAAAAGATGGCTGCGTCGGAAAGCAGTGCAAAGTACAAAAGGAAAAAGAAATGAAGGAGAATGAAAAAATGACCTTATGTCATTTAACGAGTGTAAATGAAGTGCTGCCTGATTTAACACCTTATGTGATAGATCATGCAATCGGACAACATTTACACTGCCACCTTATGTGGACTTGAAAATAAAAGTTTTACTTAACTTTCTTTGCAGCGTTGAAGACAAATCCACCGATGCGAGCCGGCGTCAATAGATCGGCCTGATCTTAGAAAAAAACTTCCTTCTAGGTGAGGATCCGGCTCGAAGGACCAAAATGTTTGTAGGAGGGCGAGATGTCTTCCTTCTTTTTTTTTCCCCAGAAATAAGTGTAGAAACTCCAAGAGTACTTCACTTCACAGATATGTATATTCACGTCTTTTCGATCTCACGTTATAAAAGCAATTAATTTAACTTAACATTACAGATTACACTACTTAGCATTACAGGCCGTGGTGAAAGCTCCGCCGTTCACCACTCCCGTCTCGCTCTCTCGCTCTCTACGTCATATATTTTAAATTGATTTTAAATCCACAAAAACTTATTTATAAAATTATAATATTTGCAATTGAATTTTCGTTTTTAACAATGCCAGCAACCAGACGTACAAGCTTAGGCCGCAGAACTCGAAATACGTCAAATCAAAGATATATAAGAGCAAATCAAACTGATGAGCAACGCGAAGCGCGAAATGAACTTGAACGGAATCGATTTGAAGATAGAAATTTTGTGTTTAATTCCCACAGAGCTGCATTCAGTTATAATGTGGCAATTGATTACAGTTCAGCGAAAATGGTTGCTATTGGACAAATGAGTATTGTGTGTCCACATTGCAAGGCATTGAAATTCAAAAATGAAGCCCCTGGGTTGTGTTGCGCCAGCGGCCAAGTCGAATTGACGCCATTGGTACCGCCACCAGAGCCACTACGTTCATTGGTATCTGGAATTGGTCCAGATTCTCATAATTTTTTGACTCAAATCCAGCAGTACAATAATTGCTTTCAAATGACATCATTTGGGGCAACAAAGGTTATTCGAGACAATTTTATGCCTACTTTTCAAAGTAAGTAATTATAATTATAATTATAATCCCACGCATCCCCTATGATACCGAACGACATGCCATTTAGCTTTAAGCGTTTACAGTTTCCAGTGCGGCTTGCATTTGCAATATCAATAAATAAATCGCAAGGGCAGTCGCTAAGTATATGTGGCATCAACCTACAAAATCCATGTGTTTCACATGGCCAATTATATGTCGCCTGTTCCCGTGTCGGAAAACCAACAACATTATTTATTTACGCGCCAGAACATAAAACTAAAAATATTGTTTATCAAAAAGCATTAAAGTAAAGAGAAGCAGTGAACAGTACAGAGCTTAGTGTTTAAATGAATCCTAAGAAATAAACACTATTATGAAAATACTAGATGATACATTTTCAGGTATAACGAGACCAGGAAATTATGGATTCATTTTTATATGGAGGATTCAGCTCAAATGGAATAGGTACTCATAACTAAGATAGGTCAGCTATACAAAATAAAGTAGTGCATCATTGCAACGCTAAGGCGGTACGAAGTTCGCCGGGTCATCTAGTAATAGATAATAAACAAAAGAAACAAAAAGTGCATAAGGATAGATTAAAAACATATAATAGTTAATGTTTTCATGAAAACGGTCTGATCAACCAACGAAAAAAATTTTTTAATATTTTATATTTTTGTATATGTTTATTTATATACATATATATTATATTTTATATCTTTATATCCATTATTTTTTTCATATTAATTTTTCATATATCAATTTTATTACTTTTATTCCATTTGTATAAAATTTTTACAATTTTTAATGCATATTATCAACTTCAACAAAAAAAAAAAAAAAAAAAGAAGAGAGGTGTCATGGGACACCCAGATGAAACGAAGTTTCTTTCGATTAAGGGGGTGATAGCTGCTTTTTTCATGCAATTTTGAAAAAAAAAATATTTTAATTTATACTTAAACAATTTTTTTTTATATTTTTTTGAAAACAATATACATATGTGTATGTATGTACATTAGGGCGGGTCAATTTTTTTTTCGCACAAAGCGTCCATAAAAATCGGATTCTACAAAGAATTCTAAGAAACTTTCACTAAGAAACCATGTCTCTAAAATTAATTCCTAGCCCCCGCAGAGAAGCATCAAGGTTTCAGTTTTGGGTATTTTAAATGTAACTTTATAACAAATTGAGGTATAGATCTGAAATTTAAAATGTGTATTTGGACCTACATAAGAAATTTGGAGAACTTAATAAAGTGGGTGCGGCACGAGAGGCAGCGTAACATACACAAAATATAGTTTTCTTCAAAGAGTTGTTTTGACAGTAGGCTTTTTTTTAATTTTGTTCGGTCAGCACAAATTTTACCACTAAATATCCGAGAAGTTATTAACAAAGTAGTGCAAAATAATTTATTTTTCGCCCACACTTAAAACATTTTGCTAGCAATGCTTTTCGATGAAAAGAAATCTGTTCAATTTGTTATACAGTTACATTTAAAATACCCAAAACTGAAACTTTGATGCTTCTCTTCGGGGGGCTAAGAAGTAATTTTAGAGACATGGTTTCTTAGTGAAAGTTTCTTAGAATTCTTCGTAGATTCATAATCTGGTGGACGCTTATCACGTTTTTTTGGCTCCATACAAATTGACCCGCCCTAATGTACATATTTCGAAATACTCCGCCCAACAGGAAACCATTTAAAAAAAGTAGCTCAAATGCTACCAAAATGCCACGTTGATCCGAATTGCAAAAACCAAAACTTATTTGAATTGTAAGACTTCAGCTCATACAATGGACTAAAAAAAATTCAAAATTCAAAAAAATAAATTTTTTACAGACTTGAAAAAAGTCACCTTTTCGACCCATTTTGAGAGACTATTTAGCTAAAAAAAAAACAAAGCGATCACAATTATTTTAGTTCAGATAGATATAATAAAGATATTTTGAAAATTTGAGCAAAATCGGTTAAGGAGTTTTTGACATATCTTGGCAGCAGTTTTAAGGAACCGAGTCTAGTAAAACGCGATTGATTGTTGTTGCCCGCAACCAGGCTCTATATACATATATGTACATACCTACTCAGATTTACGGCTATTACTTCTACAAGCATCCGGAAAGAGAAAAGGGGCGTGATCGCGAATCCGAGCAGAGGTCATACATATCCATATGTGCGAGTTTGTGGGCAGCGAGACGCATTAGTAAATGCGGGTTGCAATAATTGACAGACACACATTTTTGAGCTCGCGATCGCGATCTTTTTTTCTTACCCTTGCCCGTACATTTATGACCCTTTCTCAATCTCAGAATCTTTGCTTGTGCGTCTCGTATTTACTTTCCCCTTCAGCATTTGCTTGTGCGTCCCTCTGCCCACAAACTCGAGCTCACTACCTCTTTCCCCTTCAGCATTTGCTTCTGCGTCCCTCTGCCCACAAATTCGAGCTCGCGATCGCTGCTTGTGCGTTCCTCTCTGTCTACATACTCGTACACTGTTCAATGTGAAAGAAAAAGACAAAACATTTGGTAACGGTAAAAGTGTCGTTACACTTTTTAGTCTTAATTTTTTTCGGTTTAGCCCCCTACCGCGCGATAAGAAACTTCGTTTCAAAAAATTATTACATTTTTTGATATATATGTCGGAAACGGGGTGGTCTTGTTTCCAGTAGCTTCTACATCGTCAGTCATCTTTTGTCTACGTATTGTTTCTTCTTACCGTCTCGAGCAGGTCTCTTTCCAAAGTGAAGTTCCTTCTCGTTGGCCCTCTGCCTCGATAGCTTTTTCTTCACTTTTCTCGCTTGACACTCCTGTCACCTTTCTTGCCTATCGCCAGTGCACCACACTAGTCCGATACAAACCTGTGGGTCTCGAACCTAGTTCCCAGTAAGATTGACATTGGTCTCTGTACTGTCCTGTCAAGACTTTCATATTCTAACTTGTCTGACTTCTTTAACATGACGTTATACGTTAGTTTTTACATTTTATTTGAATATAGTTAGTTACAATATTTCTTAATTTCCGACACGGCCTTCCTGACTATAACACGTCCTCGTGTGCAAAACTCTACATTAGATTGGTATCACGCTTTACTTCATGAACAAACGTATCTTCATCTATCCAAATCAACTTAAACTTAAACGTAGCGCTACTCCAACCGGCGACCCATATTCGAAACGAAAAAGATATAGATACAGTATTGTCTACATACCATGATCCAATTAAAGGAGGTCATACTGGCATTACTAAAACGCTAGCAAAACTAAAGAGACATTACTATTGGAAAAAATATGACACGTCATATTAAAGAGTACATAAAGAAATGTCATAAGTGCCAAACGTCTAAAACAACAATACATACAAAGACGCCAATGATCTTAACAGAAACACCAATAAAAGCATTTGATATAGTTTTAGTGGATACAGTTGGTCCACTACCAAAATCAGATTATGGCAATGAATATATAATCAGCTTAATATGTGATTTAACCAAATATCTAATAGCTATGCCCGTTGTTTGGATTCAGTACTTTACATACTGTTTTAAAACGACACCATCAGCCGCACACGAATATTGTCCCTATGAATTAGTATTTGGAAGATTACCAAAACAATTCATAGAATTTAACAAACTTGACCACATAGACCCTATATGTAATATAGATGATTACTCTAAAGAAGTAAAATTTAGATTAGAAATAGCATATAGACGAGCTAGAGATATGTTAGAAAAAAAATAAGGCTTATAGAAAATTAAACTATAATAAGAAAGAAATAACTCTTGAATTAAAGGTAGGAGATAAGGTACTATTAAAGAATGAAGCAGGTCACAAGTTAGATCCAGTACATTTAGGACCCTATACAGTGGCAAAAATAGAAGACAACAATAATGTTATAATAATAGATAATAAACAAAAGAAACAAAAAGTGCATAAGGATAGATTAAAAACATATAATAGTTACTGTTATCATGAAAACAATCTGATCGACCAACGAAAAAATTTTTTTAACATTTTATACTTTTGTATATGTTTATTTACATACATATATATTATATTTTATATCTTTATATCCATTATTTTTTTTCCATATTCATTTTTCATATATCAATTTTATTACTTTTATTCCATTTGTATGAAATTTTTAAAATTTTTAATGCATATTATCAACTTTAACAAAAAAAAAAAAAAAAAAAAAAAAAAAATTATTTATATATATATGTATATAAAAAGAAAAAAAAAGAGAAAGAAACATTTTTAAGATTGACATACATTAACATTATCATACATTGAACACAAAACAATAATAACGTACATAAAATGACTCCATAGAATATTACGTCATTTCTCTAAAAAGGAAGGTATACTATATTCTGTAGAGCATTTAACACTTATTCGTAAACATACATACAAACGTATGAAGCAACCACATAAATATATAAACAAAATTGAGCACTCGAAACTCGATCAACTAATGCAATGTTGACCGACAGAGGCAAATGTAAAATGCTGAACATGCATTTTACAGTGTGATTGCAACTTACATACAGTAACACTCATAATAGCTGACTAAGGCTTTTTGTACCTAAGCTTAAGCCAAATTTGAAGAAAAACAATAGAAACAGAATAAAATTGGACTTAACCAAGAGCGGAAACCTAATAAATTCGTTTATAATTTCTCTCATGATTTTTCAAAATCATGTAATGAAAGGGTACATCATTTATTCAGCGATGATTCCAGTCATCGCAGAATATTGTGTTGGTGTTTTTGAAGAAATTT
>JAECWY010002241.1:0-14136 GCA_018151275.1 Drosophila prosaltans
ACTTGTTCTTAAACATTTATTCAAAGCTATTATTTACTTATTGTTTCACTTAATAACAGAACTTATGGTTTTGTTGTTTTGCTTTCATAGTCTTTGACTTTGTGTTTTTGATCTCTTTTCTCGCATTCGCGCTTTCGCATACACATTAGTGTTGTTGTTTCTGTCGCTGCTTGCTTCGCGTTTTTACATTGCCCACGATCGCGACCGTTACTCTCGCGATTGTGTCAGTCTTTTTTGTTGTGTGTTATTATTAACTCTCTTAATTTCTCTTCAGTTTTTCTTCTAAAGAAATTAAACTTTAACACTTGTGGTACTTCTTGGTTCCGTATACATTGCTCATTTTTAAAATTTTCTTTTTTTAATTTTTTGCCATTTATTATTTTATTTTTTCCTTATCAGTAAAAATAATAATAAGACGATTAAACCCACATTGGTTTGTGCTGCTCTTCCAAAAAGTGCCCCATCACGTACAAGATGATTATCTTTTGTGCTGGCTGTGTGATGCTGATATGCATGTCAAATGCGCGGGTTACCTGGCAAAGTAAAGATAATATTAGTAACGGCGGGGGACTAAATGAGGTTAATGAAGCGATAGCACAGGACGTAAGAAATGGATATGCGTCCCATTCATGCGGCCCGGACGAGGGTTTTGAATTCCGGTCGGCTGGCTTCTTCAAGAAACTTCGTGATGAGTTTTCGTCTCTTGAAACTCAGTTTAATAGTTATGTAAACTATTGAACGAGGTCACCGAAGCCGGAAGAAGACTATCCCTCGGGATTTCTCTCCCGATCCGCCGGCATCTCTGTTTCTGTCGGTTCCGGCATCGTCGAACGACCATAACTCCAAATGGTCAGCAACTGATATCGTTTAGGAGTCCAGCAGTGACTGCAGTTGCGGGGACGATTGACATTTCCCCTGGTAATAGTGCCCGCAAACTGACCCGATATCGGTTGTAGTTTCCGATGAGTCCGGGCGAATATCCACTCCCAGGGATATTCCCAATAAAGTAGTAACTAGAAGAGCTCTCAAGGCGTCATCCGCCTCAGCAGTTCCAGCGCAAAATGTTGTTGCTGCGGTTGCGACTGGCGCATTGAGATCTCTTGTAGCCATTCCACCAAAAAAGCAAATCTTTGTTTCGCGGCTCGACCCCAATACTACATCAGATGATGTCATAGCCCATATCCGGGCAAAAGTCGTGGCGCCAAACATTGTGGTGGAAAAGTTTAGGTTTTCATACACCCGTGACATTTCGTCATTCAAAATCAGTGTCCCACCAAATGTCTTTGACCAAATTTGTCACAAAGATTTTTGGCCGGAACATTTAGTTATAAAGGGAGTATACGGCTAAGAAAAGAAAAATCGGCCTCCGATTCGTCTGCCTAACACAACTAATCCTTCCATACCCTCTGGCTCGTCAGTAGCTGGCGGGTCAAAAAACTAATTTCGTCCCTTATTCTGGCCTATCAGAATGTTAGAGGACTAAAATCTAAACTTTCTAAGCTTTTTGTAGATAGTCTATCTTTTGACTTTCATATCTTGGTCTTTACAGAAACGTGGTTAAAGCCAGACATTTCTGATGCCTCTGTTTTTCCCACAATTTTTCAACCTATAGATGCGATCGAATCTCCAAAAATGGTGGTGGAGTTTTGATTGCCGTAAATTCATCTCTTCCTTCAGAAATAATTCTGCCACCTGCCGTTCTTGACATTGAATTTGTTAGTGTCAAAATTTGTTTGAAATCATATTCTGTATTTCTAACTTGCTCGTATATTCCACCGAGTTCTGACATGACGGTATATGCTAGCCATTTAGAAGCTATTCGCTTTGTCTCTTCACTTCTTTCGGATGCAGACATATTTATCGTTCTGGGAGATTTTAATCTACCTGACGTTTCGTGGCTTCCATCAGGTGAGTCTTCCTTGTTGATGCCCTCCTCCTCACATTGCTTTGTTGACGGTCTCCTTGAGTTATCCCTAACCCAAGTTAATCCTGTGCGTAACAAAAATGAGAGATCACTAGATCTTATATTTATGTTAGATTCTTCTAACTGTACTGTTTCGAGGATTGATCCCTTAGTCGTCCCCGAAGACAGTTTCCATCCAACTTTGGACTTGACTATTGATCTACCTTTTCGGTTATCAAATGCTGGTACCAGTTCGACGTCTCGTACCCGTTGCTTTCGTAAAACTAACTTTTTCAAGCTCAATGAGCTAATTCTTGCCACAGACTGGTCTTATCTGTACTCCTGTAATGATATGAATGCTGCCATTTGTTTTTTCTATAATACTATGTTTTCACTTTTTGATGCTTGTGTTCCACGTGTGACCCATGTATTGTCTAACAAACCGCCATGGTTTACACGTGAGTTAACTAATTTGAAAAATGTAAAGTCTAGATATTATAGAAAGTTTAAAAAATCGGGTCGACCGTCTGATTTCTCTCTTTATGCTGTTGCTCGATCGAATTTTTCAGTGCTTAATACACTATGCTATAAGGATTACATTAGGCGTTGTAAACTTCAGTTCTCCCGTGATCCTAAGCAATTTTATAACTTCGTTAACGCCAAACGAAAGGTGGCAGTGCACCCGTCCTATTTATGTTTTGAAAATAATAAAGCAAACGATGATCAGGCCATTGCCGATATGTTTGCTGATTTTTTTCAGAACGACCTATTCCTCCAAAGATCATCGAGCTAACTTTTCATATCCCTATCAGTTGAAAAGGTCTAATTGAGTCTTTCATCCTGTGATCGGTAAAGATTCGCTTCTCAGCGTGCTTACTTTAGTGAAGCCCGTGTACTTACCAGGACCTGATGGGATACCTGGTTGTGTACTCAGGTTTTGCGCTGAGACTTTGATTTCCCCCGATTCTTAAGTTATTTACTTTGTCCGTTGAAACTTCCTCTTTTCCAACCATTTGGAAAGAATCTTTTATTATTCCTTTGCATAAAAGGGTAATAAATCCGTAGCTTCTAATTACAGGGGTATTTCCAAATTGTCCGCTATTCCTAAGGCATTTGAGAAAATTATAACTTCTCAACTGCAACATTTCTGCAGTTCTATTCTTTCATTTTCTCAACATGGGTTTATGAAACGTAGATCTACAACCACTAACCTTTTAGAGTTTACTTCTTTAGCGATCGAGGGATTCAGGAATGCATTGCAAACTGATGTCATTTACACTGACTTCAGTAAGGCTTTTGATTCTGTCAATCATACACTGCTTTTGTTCAAGCTGAACGAACTTGGGATTCCAAGCCTTCTGCTTAATTGGATTTCTCAATATCTTAATAACCGTACACAAAAAGTTTTATTTAAAACTTATCTTTCGAAGACCATCAATGTGACCTCGGGGGTGCCACAAGGTAGCCATCTAGGACCACTGCTTTTACGCTTTTCATTAATGACCTTCCGTCAGTTGTAACTCACTCTCGCGTGCTTATGTACGCTGATGATGTTAAACTTTGTATTAGTTTTAAAGACTTAAGCTCTCCACGTCTGCTTCAAGTCGATCTTAATAACTTTCAAACTTGGTGTGAAATTAACTTATTAAACCTTAATGTTTCAAAATGTAATGTCATGTCATTTCATAGATCCTCTTTTCAATTAGTGGTATATTATCTCAATAATACCCCACTTGAACGTTTGAACGAGATTAATGATTTGGGTGTACTCATGGACCACAAATTAAATTTTACTCGTCATATTAATATCACTGTCAATAAAGCCATGAGTTGTCTTGGTTTCGTTAAGCGATGGTCGAAAGAGTTTGACGATCCTTACACAACCAAAACTCTTTTTATTTCACTGGTCCGCCCCATTTTGGAGTATGGATCATGTGTTTGGTCTCCACAATATGGATCACACCAAGTTAAAATTGAATCTGTTCAAAAACAGTTTCTAATTTTTGCTCTTCGTGGTTTAAACTGGGATCGAAATGTTAACTTGCCCTCTTATTCTAAAAAGACTTCTTCTAATTAACCTTCCCTCCTTACTTAATCGTAGAGTAATGCTTGGTACTTTGTTTATTCATAAGCTTCTAAATGGACAAATAGATTGTCCTAATTTACTTAATCAGGTCAATCTATCTGTACCTTGTAGACTAACCCGAAATTATGTCCCTTTAACTTTAACACGCTGTACTTCTAACTATTTTTGTTCTTTGCATGAACGCTTTCCACTTAACCGCCTTTATTCTGTAATCGGATCAGAGTTCTCTATAACTATTCTAAAAACTACTATTTTAAGTTATCTATCTAGTAGTTAGTCTTAATTATTATTTTAGTTGTCGTCCGTTGTCCACGCGACTTCGTTTTTGCATGCTGTCTGATAGGGTTCGCGCGTAACAGGCTTTGTCCTGGTGTCGCTTGGACCACTTGAACGTACTGCGCATTGTACGCGTCAACGTCCAGAAGAAAAAAAAAAAATACTCTGACTGGCAGGAACGGTGCGCAGGCAGTACCATACGTGACTGTACATCATTTGAAATGCTTTAATGGTTCTGCAGGATCTTCTCTCCAGAGGATTCGTTGGTAGTTTTGATGATTAGGGGTCACCGAAATTTGTCTGAACATTTTGACAATATCTGCAGAAAATACAAACTTGTGCATCCTAAATCGTGAGCAGTCGTCGAAACGACTTCGTTATCATCCAATTCCTGTATATGGCCTAAGTCTATGTATTCCCTCATTAACTGGATATACTTCGACTATAGGTTAGCATCCTTTAGTAAGCGACGTTCTACTGCGAGAAAACGTGATCTTGCTCCTAAAAAAGGCAATTTGACGATGTATCTTCCATTGGCATGTCGGGTGTGCGTTTCAAGGAAATGTTTTTCGACCTTTTTATCTTAAGCTTTGATAGGTGTGAATGATGCTACTTCTTCGAGTTCCCAGAATCTTTGCAGCAGACAATGTCAACAGTAGACAAAAATGATGTTGATGTGGATGGACTTGAGCATTCTACAGAGGTAATAACCCATCCGAATAATGTAGCTACTGCAATTGTACGTCCCTTGTCATCACACAGCTTGTCGCCAGTGAGAACCGACCAAATGTGGTCATTTCCAATCAAAATATCAATCGATGCATTAGTGTAAAAGGCATTATCTGCCAATTCGTAGCCAGCGAATGCAGAAAGTGCTGATGCCTTTATGTTTTGACGAGCCAGTGATGAAGTGATCTTTCCAAGTATATGTGCCTTCATATCCAGGTAGTGATTTGATACTCGACATTTGAGTAGAAGAGAGCAGAAACCTCTGGTATTTTCCGCCTTTGTAGCAGATATACCCGAAACGGCAATCCGAGACGGTGAACGACGGAGACCTATTCAAATTTTTGCCACGCCCACTTCCGCCTCCGCAAATCGGGAAAACGTATTACTAGAGCTGGATTAAAGATATCGTATTTTTACTTGGCACCCCTAATTATATACACAAACTGCTCCACCCGACCAAATTTTGTATAAATCGGACAACAAATATCGGAGATATGCCTATATGAGTTTTGCACTGAATTGCGAAGGCGACATTGGCTGGCAAGAGTGAGCAAGACAGCATGCGTTCGCTGTTGCTGCATGTTAAAGACAATTTTGCATGAAATTAATGGCGATTTCGAGCATATTATATTTTACTTAATATAACTAGTTGGTACAGGGTATACTCAATGTCGGCAGGGACGACTTGCTTGCTTCATTTTCTTCTTCTTCTAGCTTTAATAAATGCTGGAGACAATTTTAAACTAAATTTTTATGCAAAATTGCACTGCTGAAAATTATGTCTAAATACTTCTTGTCCCATCTGAAAATTTCCTTTGAACAGAGATTGTAGGCCTTGTGGTTGCGGTGTTGTTGAGTTTGCATCGCTTCTTGAGCCTTATTTTGAATTAAATCTAAACTATCATCACGACTAAACTGTGAAGAACGATCGCTCAACAATCCTAATTTCCGCATCAAATTATAATTACTAGCATTGGTTATCATATGTTAACCAAACGTTACCCTATAAGATCGGCTAGATCGTAACGCACAACATATGCTACTTAATTTTTCATCCCAGTTTCTTTAGTCCGGTTGAATGTAAGCTTTTTATAGCTGCCAATACAGATCTGTTAACTCGTTCAGAGGCATTAACTTGTAGAGCATAATAAGCTGTATAAGTATGCGTAATCGAGTATTTACTTAAAAGAGCATTAAACGATTGTGATCTAAACATTGTGACACCATTATCAGACACTATAGTTTTAGGGACTCCAAAATAATTGCGACTGCGCAATTAAAAGAAATGAAATCACTTTTTTAACAACCCTTAAAGTGAACGGCAAGTGAACAGATCAAAGTGCAAGTGGTGATTCAATCGAATCTCAAGGACCTCATAAAAGCATTCTTCACTTCAACGAAGTCGGTCGTGTTTTTTTGCGCTCTCGCTTTTTTCTCGTTTTTTTTACGTTTGGTACCTTAGAAAACCATTTTGAGCGTTGCTGTAGCGAGGTCAAATACTCCTGTTGCCAACGCTTCCAAAACCCTTGAAGCATAGCCTGAATATGCTGCCAGTATCTTCAAATGCATTAATTCAAAACGCAAAGATATCTTTGAAATTCGAATCAATAGTCGAACTAAAGTTTCCTCATTAATATAGGGCTACGTAAAAGTCCTGCCAACTTTTCTACCGTGAATTGAAATTCTTCAAACGGTTCGTTTTCATTCTGTCTTCTGGTATTAATTAATTCCCAAATATCGAGATCGGAATCTGTATCTTCAAACTTTTTAAGAAATTCCTCACAAATTAGCACGGTGAAATTTCGAAAACCATTCAACCGTTTCGAGAGCCATCGAACTTCAGACGCCAGCTTTGTATAATACTAGCTGCCTTATCATACGGAACTGGAACTGCCTGACCTAATAGTGTAATCATGACTGCGTGACTGTTCATGCTACAATTTGGTGGTTGCTGATGCAACTTATTGACATCAGAGAATCTCCCTGGAGAGTTTCTCTGTCTATGTTCAGGTGTCATACGTAAATTTTGAGTAGCGTTTACCAAAGTTAATTGATATTGAACAGACTGATAAATGGTTGATCTTAAAGTTGAAGTCAAATCCCTCATCAACTGTTGTTGTTATTCTAGCATTAAACCTTGTATCATATTTTGTATTTCGTTTATATTTATATGAACACTACTTTGTATCTGAGCTCGAAATTGCTGTGGGCGCTGCATGGACCTAGTTAAAACTCCTGACATAGGCATTTTAGGTTTTCCTCAGTTGGAGGAAACAAACAGACAGATGTAACCCTTTTCCTTGCGTTGGTTTCGGCCCTTATGGGTCTTGAGCAAAATAGGACCCGCTTAATCGCATCCAGTGTGTTCAAATGGGAAGGCTTGTCGAACACGAACAGCAGGCAAGTTGGCCATAAATTGATTTGCAGTATGGTGTCTTTGCCTGAAGCGATTCAGGCACTCATGAGTGATTCGTCGTAGTAGGTTTCGTGCGCTAAAAATCCAGTATTTTTGGCGGATGATTACAAACATTGCCGAAACTCCAGAATGTAGGTTGATGCGATGCTCGTGCTGTAATAGCAACTCAACGAGCCGATGATGCTTCGGTAAAACAACTGGATGTTTGGCATCGGCGGGCAAGTCCGATCTCTTTAGACGTCCTCCCACACGAATAAGATCATCGTCGTCGACAAAGGGATCTAGCTTGCGTAACTTTAATCTGGGTTCCACTGGTCGGTTTTGCAGCAGCAACTGTCGATCAACGTTGAATTGGTTCTGCGCCTGCCGCAGACAGAGAGTTTCCTTGCATTAATGATTTCATCATATGTCAGAGGCCCCAAGTGGCACTGTTTAGTTGATTTAAGACGATGGGCAAAACGACATATATATGCGACGATTCGAATTAATTTAAGCCACGATGATACTCGTTGAAATAACAGCTCAAATGGAGTAGAAGCAATATCCACGGTAACTGTCAACAGTGTGTTTGTCCTAAACTACAGTTCCGTGGTTGAGCAGCAATGTTGTGATCTTGTAGTATGGCCGAATATTCATGCTCGTCGTACAGCCAAGATAGACCATTCCACTATAAATCAAATTTGAGCAGCTCACTCGCGAGCATGCCTCGAGATGCACAATTCGCTGGATTCTCCTTTGTTCTCACATGTCTCCAAGCACTACGGAGAATGGTTTCCAGAATTTCCGCAGTGCGGTTCGCAACAAAGGTTTTTAGCTTATGCGGTTGGTTAGAAAGCCATGAAAGTACGAAGGTAGATTCGCACCATGAGAATATTTTAACTTCTTTCTGGCGCAGGCCAGACCTTATTGATTGAACAAGCCGAGATAACAGTAGAGCTCCACATAGCTCGAGACGAGGTAAAGATTTCTGCTTTAAAGGACAGACTCTCGTTTTTGCAGCAATTAGTGACACTCCTATGCTACCATCCATATGTGTTACTCGGTTGTAGACGACAGCAGAGTAAGCCTTTTAGCGAATTTCAATTTTCTCGATGTTGTTATCAATAAAATGTGGTAACTTCAGTTGATTTAATGCAAGGATGTCTTTTGCGAAATGTTTGCCAGGACAGAGCTTGCTTCATGGGAATCAAGCAATCCCAATCCAAATCTAGCAACCAGAGCTCCTGGAGCAGAATCTTAAACTGAACCACCACTGGGGCCAAAATGCCCAGTGGGTCAAAAATGCGTGCCGTGTCTGAAAGAACTTGACTTTTGGTGCAGCTTGCATTCCCCGTTAAGGAAATCTTGTACGTCATCTTCTCCTGTGTGCCAATGTAGCCCAAGAACCTTTGTAGTATACCTTGAGATATCCAATTTCGTTGCCTTGTGTGTTATCGATTTGATTGCCATTCGATACCCATTTACTTAGTTCCAACTGTGCACGCGTCATAAGTAAAATTAACTCCTCCTTTATTCTGACAAGTTCTTGCTCATTCATTGCTCTTGTTAAAACATCATCGAAGTCGAAATCTTCCAGGAGTATCCTAGCCGATGTTGGAAACTCGTGCCTGTGATCAATAGCAAGCTGCTCCAATACTCTGACTGGCAGGAACGGTGCGCAGGCAGTACCATACGTGACTGTACATCATTTGAAATGCTTTAATGGTTCTGCAGGATCTTCTCTCCAGAGGATTCGTTGGTAGTTTTGATGATTAGGGGGTCACCGAAATTTGTCTGAACATTTTGACAATATCTGCAGAAAATACAAACTTCTGCATCCTAAATCGTGAGCAGTCGTCGAAACGACTTCGTTATCATCCAATTCCTGTATATGGCCTAAGTCTATGTATTCCCTCATTAACTGGATATACTTCGACTATAGGTTAGCATCCTTTAGTAAGCGACGTTCTACTGCGAGAAAACGTGATCTTGCTCCTTAAAAGGCAATTTGACGATGTATCTTCCATTGGCATGTCGGGTGTGCGTTTCAAGGAAATGTTTTTCGACTTTTTATCTTCAGCGGTGATAGGTGTGAATGATGCTACTTCTTCGAGTTCCCAGAATCTTTGCAGCAGACAATCAATGTCAACAGTAGACAAAAATGATGTTGATGTGGATGGACTTGAGCATTCTACAGAGGTAATAACCCATCCGAATATTGTAGCTACTGCAATTGTACGTCCCCTTGTCATCACACAGCTTGTCGCCAGTGAGAACCGACCAAATGTGGTCATTTCCAATCAAAATATCAATCGATGCATTAGTGTAAAAGGCATTATCTGCCAATTCGTAGCCAGCGAATGCAGAAAGTGCTGATGCCTTTATGTTTTGACGAGCCAGTGATGAAGTGATCTTTCCAAGTATATGTGCCTTCATATCCAGGTAGTGATTTGATACTCGACATTTGAGTAGAAGAGGAGCAGAAACCTCTGGTATTTTCCGCCTTTGTAGCAGATATACCCGAAACGGCAATCGAGACGGTGAACGACGGAGACCTATTCAAATTTTTGCCACGCCCACTTCCGCCCCCGCAAATCGCGAAAACGTATTACTAGAGCTGTATTTAAAGATATCGTATTTTTATTTGGCACCCTAATTATATACACAAACTGCTCCCCCCACCTCAAATTTTGTATAAATCGGACAACAAATATCGGAATGATATGCCTATATGAGTTTTGCACTGAATTGGCGAAGGCGTGACATTGGCTGGCAAGAGTGAGCAAGACAGCATGCGTTCGCTAAGTTGCTACAGTTAAAGACAATTTTGCATGAAATTAATGGCGATTTCGAGCATATTATATTTTACTTAATATAACTAGTTGGTATAAGGTATACTCAATGTCGGCAGGGACGACTTGCTTGCTTCATTTTCTTCTTCTTCTAGCTTTAATAAATGCTGGAGACAATTTTTAAAACCAAATTTTTATGCAAAATTGCACTGCTGAAAATTATGTCTAAATACTTCCTTGTCCCATCTGAAAATTTCCTTTGAACAGAGATTATAGGCCTTGTGGTTGCGGTGTTGTTGAGTTTGCATCACTTCTTGAGCCTTATTTTGAATTAAATCTAAACTATCATCACGACTAAACTGTGAAGAACGATCGCCTAACAATCCTAATTTCCGCATCAAATTATAATTACTAGCATTGGTTATCATATGTTAACCAAACGTTACCCTATAAGATCAGCTAGATCGTAACGCACAACATATGCTACTTAATTTTTCATCCCAGTTTCTTTAGTCCGGTTGAATGTAAGCTTTTATAGCTGCCAATACAGATCTGTTAACTCGTTCAGAGGCATTAACTTGTGTGAGCACTAATAAGCTGTATAAGTATTGCGTAATCGAGTGTTTACTTAAAAAAGAGCATTAAACGATTGTCGATCTAAACATTTGTGACACCATTATCGGACACGATCGTTTTAGGGACTCCAAAATAATTGCGACTGCGCAATTGAAAGGAAAATGAAATCACTTTTTAACAACCCTTTTTAAAGTGAACGGCAGAGTGAACGAGATCAAAAAGTGCAAGTGGTGGACGTCCAATCGAATCTCAAGGACCTACATACAAAAGCATTCTTCACTTCAACGAAGTCGGTCGTGCTTTTTTGCGCTCTCGCTTTTATACCCTGTACCCGAAAGTGTCGAAAGGGTATATTAAAGTTTCGCCAAAATGTATGTAACAGGCAGAAGGAAGCGGTTTCCGACCCCTTAAAGTATATATATTCTTGATCAGCATCACTTGAAGCCGAGTCGATTGGAGACCTGTCCGTCTGTCCGCTCTGTCCGTCTGTCCGTCCGTCTGTCCGTCTGTCCGTCCGTAATGAACACCTAGATCTCGGAGAGCTCTGAGAGCTAGAGCTACCAAATTTGGCGAGAATATCCATCTAGTGTCCACACAGGTCAAGTTTGTTTCAAATTTTTGCCGCGCCCACTTCCGCCCCCCGAATTCGGAAAAAACTAGTACTAGAGCTGTATGAAAGATATCGTATTCTTATTTGGCACACCTGTTTGTATAGCCAAACTGCTTCAGCTGACCCAAATTTAGTCAAAAGCGGTTAATAAAAGTCGGAGATATTCGCATATGAGTTTTGCTCCTCGAAACAGTAAGGGCGGCATTGGCTGGCAAGAGTGAGCGAGATAGCAAGCGTGCTGTGTTGCGGCATGTTAAACAGAATTTTGTATTAAATTGATGGCGATTTCGATGGTGTTCTAGTTAATTTAATGTAACCAGTTGGTACAGGGTATACTCAATGTCGGCAGGGACGACTTGCTTGCTTCATTTCTTTTTTTTTTTATTTAATCCCGCATATAAAAATTCTTTTTCGTGGAATCTAGCGCCGAATTTAATAGAATTACGCAATCTATAAATTTGTAATTTGTTCTTAAAGCTTACTCAAAGCTATTATTACTTATTGCTTTATTTAATAACAAAAACTTCCCAAATTTGTTGTTTTACATAGACTTGATTTAGTGTTTGATCACATTTTTACTTGTATTCGCGCTCTCGCGTACACATTAGTGTTGATACAATTTTGTGTGGTGTTGCTCTCGCGTCTCCCATTGCCCGCGATCGCGACCGTTACTCTCGCGATTGCGCCGGTCTTGTTATTGTTGTGTGTTTACTAACTCTCTTTTGCTTTTTCTGTCTCTTCAGTTTCTTGTGCATATTAACCTTTAACACTTCTGTTTTTCTTGGTGCGTATAGCCCTTATATTTTATTATATTGCTCATTTAAATTGCCTCTTTTTATATTTCCATTTGTTAGTTATTTTAATTTTTTAGTTAATCTTACCGTGGTTTTGTGCTGCTCTTCAAAAAGTGCCCCCATCCCCAAAAATCTAAGATAAGAGATTATCTTTTGTGCTGGCTGTGCGATAACATTATGCATTGTTGGTGTAAATGCATGCTTAAAAATACAAACTATGAATTTCTCCACAAAGACCAATGCAGGCTTTGCTTAGAATAGACTTAACCCCTACATATTTTCATTTACACTGTACTCACACTATATTTTTATACAACACAAAATTATCCCCGCACATTATGTTCACACACACAATCATATTTACACTATAAATAAGACCCCCAAATGTATATACATGTGACCCCCTAGATCCTAGAATCGTCAATAATATACTCAATCCCTCGGACCTTTTTTCTTAATAAAGTCAGTATTCAAGCAACCCCTCTTGTCTGTTCACTACTCTGCAATCAACGGGTGAGCATCGCTGTGTCTTTGGCCCCCATTTGGCAGTCTCTCAAAGTCACCAATTTCAAGTGTTGGTTGCGACAGCCCTATGTCACTAGTTTATGTTCTAGAGGCTTAAAACATTATTATAAATAATAAAATTATAAAATTCAATAACATTTTGGTGAACCCCGACTTCGGCGTTCCCAATTTAAACAAATAAAACATTTTGGTGTAACAGTCAAAGTGTGAGAATTTTTGTCAACTCAGACTAATTTTCTCAATAACCCGCATATAAAAGAAAGATTTTGGTCAACTTAATCGATCATTTCCCCTTTTAATACAACGCTTTTTTAAAGGAAAATATTGATATTCCTTTTGCAGGCTAGCAACAATCCGGGGTCCCGACATTTTACGAAGCAATTGATTAATTTGGATATCATTGCATTTGTCTATATCTCATTTTATGTCAACTTGGCGACGGTATTGCACACCCGCGCTAAAAGCTACATCTGCTTGTGAGACAACTGACTGTGTCGGCACTTTGTCACCTAGTCAATTTGGCGACTAGAATCACAGCGGAAAAAAAGTACATTTGAGTCAGCTTGGCGACTATTTGGTGTGCAACAGGTCAACTTGGCGACCAAAAAATCTTCTGTTTGTCGGACAGCTGAAATTATCCACACTTTGTTACAGACAACATACTCAAAACCGCAGAAGGACTGCCATTTGCTGAAGACTCTTCCATCCCTAGGGGAGTCTTGTGATGTGGCTGTTAGAAGATTAGAAGAGCAGCTTAGACACATGGAAAAGGAAGTGTTGCCCAAAAAATTAACGAGGCGGCATCATTGTGTACTCAAACCTGACATTACCACAACCAAATTAAGAGTGGTGATGGATGCCTCGTTAGGAGGAAAATCTGTGAATATCTTGTATCCAGAGCCAGGTGAAAAACTTGATGATCAACTTGATGATGACGACGACGACGCCGATGATTCCCAAGAAAACGGGTTTAAGGATGCTACAACAAGGCAAAGCCAAAAGCAGGATCTTAGTATCGTTACCTGTAACGTTATTGCTGTTGTTACCATTGGCATTGGCCCAATCAGTAAAAATGGCAAACCTAGATTGATGCCAAACCTGGCATTTACTATGGGAAAATTGGAACGTCTAGCTTTGCTGTAGCTGACTGGACAATCATTTGTATTCTCAATTTTGATTCTTATTTAGGACACGATATGAACACATTTTTCTTTCCGGAATAAAAGATTGAGGGAAATGTGTTCCCGACTAAAAACCAAACAAACATTTCCAACATGTGGAAGAGAGGAGCTAAAAGATGGAAAACGATCTCTTGCACATAGGACGAAATCGTAGAGCACCATTTGATTTTTATTAGCTTACATTGCCAGGAGTCTATATGGAGTACTGGACTCGGAATATGCGAAAGAAATACTAATAATTATTGCAATACTCTTCAAAAGCGTGATGA
>JAECWY010000225.1:0-11114 GCA_018151275.1 Drosophila prosaltans
CTAGATGACGCGCATGAATGGATTAACGAGATTCCTACTGTCCCTATCTACTATCTAGCGAAACCACAGCCAAGGGAACGGGCTTGGAATAATTAGCGGGGAAAGAAGACCCTTTTGAGCTTGACTCTAATCTGGCAGTGTAAGGAGACATAAGAGGTGTAGAATAAGTGGGAGATATTTTTCCTTGTGTTTAATATCGTCAATGAAATACCACTACTCTTATTGTTTCCTTACTTACTTGATTAAATGGAACGTGTATCATTTCCTAGCCATTATACGGATATATTTATTATATCTTATGGTATTGGGTTTTGATGCAAGCTTCTTGATCAAAGTATCACGAGTTTGTTATATAATCGCAAACAAATTCTTTAATGAGAGAATGCATTTATGTATTTTCAATTTGAAATTTTTGGTATAACTCCAATTACTCAGGTATGATCCAATTCAAGGACATTGCCAGGTAGGGAGTTTGACTGGGGCGGTACATCTCTCAAATAATAACGGAGGTGTCCCAAGGCCAGCTCAGTGCGGACAGAAACCACACATAGAGCAAAAGGGCAAATGCTGACTTGATCTCGGTGTTCAGTACACACAGGGACAGCAAAAGCTCGGCCTATCGATCCTTTTGGTTTAAAGAGTTTTTAACAAGAGGTGTCAGAAAAGTTACCATAGGGATAACTGGCTTGTGGCGGCCAAGCGTTCATAGCGACGTCGCTTTTTGATCCTTCGATGTCGGCTCTTCCTATCATTGTGAAGCAAAATTCACCAAGCGTTGGATTGTTCACCCATGCAAGGGAACGTGAGCTGGGTTTAGACCGTCGTGAGACAGGTTAGTTTTACCCTACTAATGACAAAACGTTGTTGCGACAGCATTCCTGCGTAGTACGAGAGGAACCGCAGGTACGGACCAATGGCACAATACTTGTTCGAGCGAACAGTGGTATGACGCTACGTCCGTTGGATTATGCCTGAACGCCTCTAAGGTCGTATCCGTGCTGGACTGCAATGATAAATAAGGGGCAATTTGCATTGTATGGCTTCTAAACCATTAAAAGTTTATTTTATAAACGACAATGGATGTGATGCCAATGTTATTTGTGACATAGTAAATTGGGAGGATCTTCGATCACCTGATGCCGCGCTAGTTACTTATTAAAACATTATTTAATACAATGACAAAGCCTAGAATCAATTGTAAACGACTTTTGTAACAGGCAAGGTGTTGTAAGTGGTTGAGCAGCTGCCATACTGCGATCCACTGAAGCTTATCCTTTGCTTGATGATTCGAATATAATTATAATAATGGTTTTCCCATTATTATATTATATTAAAATGGTATGCAGAAAAGAATTTTGCAACCAAAATGTGCCGCCGCCCAGGCACGGGTATCCAATTGACATGTCATATTTTTAGTGACGAATATAAAATGGACTTCTTGAAAATCCTAATATTGACCAAAATAATGATATGATATGAGATAAATTATTTATTTATAATCATATTAATGAAAATTATATATTGATTTAAAGTATATTAAAAATTATAAATATTTAACATGTTGTTAATATATCAGTCAGATAACACCGCCGCCCTAGTTCTAACCATATACAAATTATCGGCCAACAATCGAGTGTACATACATAACAACCACCTGTATAGCTTTCCCAGTTGCTTCATAGGGAAGTATACATATATGAGATTGCAAAAGCTGAAATTAAAAGGAATTGACGGAAAGGCCCCACACCAAGTAGTGATGCGCCTGCAAACAATATTATATTTATCAGATATATCAGAAAACAAAGTATATACACTACTTTTTCATCAAATATATGTATATCCAATAATCCATATAGATATATAAAGACAATTCGATATCGCCGCCCGCTAGTTCTAACCATAAAAAATTGTCATATATAGCTTTCTCAGTAGCTTCATAGGGAAGTATACATATATGAGATTGCAAAAGCTGAAATTAAAAGGAATTGACGGAAAGGCACCACCAAGTAGTGAAGCCTGCAGATAATATTATATTTATCAGATATAAATATAAGAAAACAAAGTATAAACACTTTTTTATCAAATATATCTAAATCCCATAATCCATATGGATTTTTAAAGGCAATTTTGGATACCGCTTTAGTCCTCTAACCAATATTCAATTGTCGGCAAGCAATTGAGTGTACATGAGTGTAAGTAGCTCTCTCATATCATGCTTCAGTGGGAATTATATTATATGATTGCAAAAACTGAAATTAAAAGGAATTGACGGAAAAAGGCACACTATTTTTGGGGATTTCAACAACACGGCGAAAATTTACTAAGTCCGAACATAAGTGTTTATGAAGTGATGTGATTGGTTAATTTACTAATAATGGACAAAACATAAATATATTAAACAAATTTCTTCGAGCATATAAAATAATATAAAAATAAATATTTATATATATAAATTATATGAAATAAATTAAAATATCTCAATATTAAATAATTTAATATATTTATTAAATATTACACTAAAATAATACATATGAAAATTGAATATTAAATGAAAATTTCATATATTATTGAATTGAATATTAAATGAAATTTTCATATATTATTGAATTGAAAATTAAATGGAAATTTCATATATTATTGAATTGAATATTAAATGAAAATTTCATATATTATTAAATTGAATATTAAATGAAAATTTCATATATTATTGAATTGAATATTAAATGAAAATTTCATATATTATTGAATTGAATATTAAATGAAAATTTCATATATTATTGAATTGAATATTAAATGAAAATTTCATATATTATTGAATTGAATATTAAATGAAAATTTCATATATTATTGAATTGAATATTAAATGAAAATTTCATATATTATTGAATTGAATATTAAATGAAAATTTCATATATTATTGAATTGAATATTAAATGAAAATTTCATATATTATTGAATATTAAATGAAAATTTCATATATTATTGAATTGAATATTAAATGAAAATTTCATATATTATTGAATTGAATATTAAATGAAAATTTCATATATTATTGAATTGAATATTAAATGAAAATTTCATATATTATTGAATTGATATTAAATGAAAATTTCATATATTATTGAATTGAATATTAAATGAAAATTTCATATATTATTGAATATTAAATGAAAATTTCATATATTATTGAATTGAATATTAAATGAAAATTTCATATATTATTGAATTGAATATTAAATGAAAATTTCATATATTATTGAATTGAATATTAAATGAAAATTTCATATATTATTGAATTGAATATTAAATGAAAATTTCATATATTATTGAATATTAAATGAAAATTTCATATATTATTGAATTGAATATTAAATGAAAATTTCATATATTATTGAATTGAATATTAAATGAAAATTTCATATATTATTGAATATTAAATGAAAATTTCATATATTATTGAATTGAATATTAAATGAAAATTTCATATATTATTGAATTGAATATTAAATGAAAATTTCATATATTATTGAATTGAATATTAAATGAAAATTTCATATATTATTGAATTGAATATTAAATGAAAATTTCATATATTATTGAATTGAATATTAAATGAAAATTTCATATATTATTGAATATTAAATGAAAATTTCATCATATTATTGAATTGAATATTAAATGAAAATTTCATATATTATTGAATTGAATATATTTTTTATTGAAATTTTCATATATTATTGAATTGAATATTAAATGAAAATTTCATATATTATTGAATTGAATATTAAATGAAAATTTCATATATTATTGAATTGAATATTAAATGAAAATTTCATATATTATTGAATATTAAATGAAAATTTCATATATTATTGAATTGAATATTAAATGAAAATTTCATATATTATTGAATTGAATATTAAATGAAAATTTCATATATTATTGAATTGAATATTAAATGAAAATTTCATATATTATTGATTGAATATTAAATGAAAATTTCATATATTATTGAATTGAATATTAAATGAAAATTTCATATATTATTGAATTATTAAATGAAAATTTCATATATTATTGAATTGAATATTAAATGAAAATTTCATATATTATTGAATTGAATATTAAATGAAAATTTCATATATTATTTGAATTGAATATTAAATGAAAATTTCATATATTATTGAATTGAATATTAAATGAAAATTTCATATATTATTGAATTGAATATTAAATGAAAATTTCATATATTATTGAATTGAATATTAAATGAAAATTTCTATATATTATTGAATTGAATATTAAATGAAAATTTCATATATTATTGAATATTAAATGAAAATTTCATATATTATTGAATTGAATATTAAATGAAAATTTCATATATTATTGAATTGAATATTAAATGAAAATTTCATATATTATTGAATTGAATATTAAATGAAAATTTCATATATTATTGAATATTAAATGAAAATTTCATATATTATTGAATTGAATATTAAATGAAAATTTCATATATTTATTTGAATTGAATATTAAATGAAAATTTCATATATTATTGAATTGAATATTAAATGAAAATTTCATATATTATTGAATTGAATATTAAATGAAAATTTCATATATTATTGAATTGAATATTAAATGAAAATTTCATATATTATTGAATTGAATATTAAATGAAAATTTCATATATTATTGAATTGAATATTAAATGAAAATTTCATATACTATTGAATTGAATATTAAATGAAAATTTCATATATTATTGAATTGAATATTAAATGAAAATTTCATATATTATTGAATATTAAATGATTTATTGAATTGAATATTAAATGAAAATTTCATATATTATTGAATTGAATATTAAATGAAAATTTCATATATTATTGAATTGAATATTAAATGAAAATTTCATATATTTTGTTATTGAATATTAAATGAAAATTTCATATATTATTGAATTGAATATTAAATGAAAATTTCATATATTATTGAATTGAATATTAAATGAAAATTTCATATATTATTGAATTGAATATTAAATGAAAATTTCATATATTATTGAATTGAATATTAAATGAAAATTTCATATATTATTGAATTGAATATTAAATGAAAATTTCATATATTATTGAATTGAATATTAAATGAAAATTTCATATATTATTGAATTGAATATTAAATGAAAATTTCATATATTTTATTGAATATTAAATGAAAATTTCATATATTATTGAATTGAATATTAAATGAAAATTTCATATTATTGAATTGAATATTAAATGAAAATTTCATATATTATTGAATTGAATATTAAATGAAAATTTCATATATTATTGAATTGAATATTAAATGAAAATTTCATATATTATTGAATTGAATATTAAATGAAAATTTCATATATTATTGAATATTAAATGGAAATTTCATATATTATTGAATTGAATATTAAATGAAAATTTCATATATTATTGAATTGAATATTAAATGAAAATTTCATATATTATTGAATTGAATATTAAATGAAAATTTCATATATATTGAATTGAATATTAAATGAAAATTTCATATATTATTGAATTGAATATTAAATGAAAATTTCATATATTATTGAATTGAATATTAAATGAAAATTTCATATATTATTGAATTGAATATTAAATGAAAATTTCATATATTATTGAATTGAATATTAAATGAAAATTTCATATATTATTGAATTGAATATTAAATGAAAATTTCATATATTATTGAATTGAATATTAAATGAAAATTTCATATATTTATTGAATATTAAATGAAAATTTCATATATTTATTGAATATTAAATGAAAATTTCATATATTATTGAATTGAATATTAAATGAAAATTTCATATATTATTGAATTGAATATTAAATGAAAATTTCATATATTATTGAAATTGAATATTAAATGAAAATTTCATATATTATTGAATTGAATATTAAATGAAAATTTCATATATTATTGAATTGAATATTAAATGAAAATTTCATATATTATTGAATTGAATATTAAATGAAAATTTCATATATAATTGAATATTAAATGGATATGAATCAGATCAGAAGGCATAATAACAATCCTACAAAAACAAAAGCGAACATATATTGAGAATGTCGAAATTTTCAAAGAATTGCAAACTCAAATTGAAGATGAAAAAGAAATTTCTGGAAAAACATGCACATAACGGACAAAATTGGAACGTATATACAGCAACAATGGTTAGAACGAGACAGCGATAGTGTCAATATTGAAGCAGTCGAGAACTTTGAAGAAACGCGCGAAGAAAACACGTGCAAAGGAAAAAGCGCAAATGATGACGTCATTGACAACGATACACACAAGCTAGAGATGGCAGTTTCGGAAAGAGATGGACCATTTTTAAAATCGCACCAGAATCAATTAAAGAAGAAAAAAGCGAATAAATGGACTTCAGTGGCGTATCAAATGGCGAAAGAAATTCTTTTAGAATATAACGGAGATGCTGATGCACGAAATTGATATGTCAACTGGATAATGTGTCCATGTTATATGAACTTGGATGATCATCAACGTCATTTGCTTTGCATTAGCAAACTAAAGGGCAACGCTTTACAGTGGCTTCACGCAGAACCAATGCGAATTCGGGAGCCAATAGATAAATTGTTAGAGTACATGATGATGGCATTTTGGAAAAAAACGTTCAAAGGTAGAGATGCGACGTGGTTTCGAGGCTCGCATCTGGCAGTCAACCGAACGATTTGGGATATATTTTTGAAGACAAGATCAGGCTATCTCAAGGCATTAACATGGAGCAGGAAGAGCTACTGGACTGTATAATTGAGGGTATTCCGCTAGAGAGCATGCGCATACAGGCGCGTGTCCAATGTTTCGATAGTCCGGCGGGAATACTACGAGCATTTGCAGAAATTCAATTACCAGTTAAGAAGAAAACGGATCGGGGGGAACAGCGTGCCCAAAGAGTCAAGATGTCACAATTGCAATTCGAAGGGTCATTGGGCAACTGACTGCTGGAAACCGAAACGAGTTCGTGGATCTTGTTATGGGTGTGGCTCGATGGAACACCTAATGGCACAATGTCCGGAGAAGAAGGATGCTAAAAACAATTATGTAAGATATGTTAAGATATATTTTAAAGACCTTAATAACCAAGCATTACTTACAGAGTGCCTCATTGACTCCGGCAGCCCTATCTCATTTATGAAAATATCAAAAGTTCCTAATGGAGTAAAGCTAGAAAATAATTTAGAAAACTATTTTGGACTAAATGGAAGTCAATTAGAAATATTTGGAAAAAATATCATGTTATGTTTTGAAAGATTCAATAAAAGTTTGGTTTAATTTGATGATAGTGGCTGACGAATCTATGAGTTACGATGGAGTATTGGGCAGAGATTTTATGAAACTATGTAACCTTAACATTAATCTGGACACTTTGAGAATGATGGCGTGTGAGAAACGAAACCTCTCAGGAAATCAAAGCAAGATAGCGGATACAACTGAAATTCCAAGGGATAGCAACAAAATGTGGAAGGAAATAGTTAGAAGGGAAGGCACAACGTTAGAAAAAGAAGAGTTAGTTAAAAATTTAGATGAAAATAATGTTATAAATATGGCAGAGTTAGAATATTCGGATAAAATTGTGGAAAAAGTATTAGAAGAAAAATTTGACACGGATATGCTAAATATTAGTATATCAGATAATGGAAAGGAAGAAAAAAGTTTGAACATTGGTGTTGATATTGATCTTGAAACACGCTGCAAATTTATAAAACTGTTAGAAATGCATTATATAAATGTTATTAGACCGGCTAATCCGGAAGTCAAATGTGAAATGAAAATAGAGATTGAAAAACAAAAACCCTTTAGTTGCTCCCCTAGAAGACTGTCGTATATGGAGAAAGAGAAGTTGCAAAAATTATTAGATGCTTACCTAGAAGGGGGAATTATACGACCTAGTAGTTCAGAACACGCTTCGCCAATAGTTTTAGTCAAGAAAAAGACGGGCGATTTGCGACTTTGTATAGATTTTAGAAAGTTGAACAAGATTACAGTAAAAGATAACTACCCGTTACCGTTAATAGATGATTTACTAGATCGATTAGTCGAAAAAAAGGTGTTCACAAAGCTGGATTTGAAAAATGGCTATTTTCATGTATTTGTAGACAAAGAGTCCATTAAATTGACTTCGTTTGTTACACCGTTAGGACAATACGAATTCCTTAGAATGCCTATGGGTTTAAAAAAATGCGCCGCACGTATTTCAACGATTTATAAATAGTATATTTGCAGACATGATAAGAGAAAACAAAATAATTATATACATGGATGACATAATGATCGCTAGTAAAAATGTTGAAGAACATTTAGAAACATTAGAAGAAGTATTTAGGAGATTGGTACGAAACAAATTAGAGCTGAGAATGGACAAATGTGAATTTATGCAGGCTAGTGTGAAATATTTGGGATTCTTAATAAACGGAAAAGGGATACAGGCAGATGAAAAGGGTCTAGAAGCAGTAAAGAATTTTCCAACACCAGACAAAACACAAACTGTTCAAAGTTTTTTAGGTCTTTGTTCTTATTTTCGAAGATTCATTAAAAACTTTTCTTTGGAAGCGAAACCGCTTTATGATTTACTGAAAAAGACAGGCAGTTTAAATTTGGCGAAGAAGAGTGGAGCTGTTTTTCGAATTTAAAAAGAAATTGTTAGAAGCACCGGTATTGTCAATATACAATCACAAAGATGAGATTGAACTTCACTGTGACGCTAGTGCGTTAGGTTTTGGGGCGGTGCTTTTACAAAGAAAAGAAGATAAAAAGTTACATCCTATTTTTTATTTTTCTAAACGTACGACAGCAACGGAATCAAAATACCACAGTTTTGAGCTCGAGACATTAGCAATAATATATGCGTTGCGTAGGTTTAGAATCTATGTACAGGGAAAGCGGTTTAAAATAGTAACAGACTGCAATTCTCTAACATTGACCTTGAATAAGATAGACCTTAATCCTAGAATAGCCAGATGGGCGTTGGAGTTACAAGAATATGATTATGAATTAATACACAGAGCGGGTAAGCAGATGCAACATGTAGATGCTTTGAGCAGATGTACAAACATTTTGATCACAGAAGCTAATAGTTTCGAAACAAATTTAGTGATTTGCCAATCAAAGGACAAGAAGTTACAAGCCATTAAGAAATTATTAGAGGTAACAGAGCATAAATTATTTGAGATGAGAAATGGTATCTTATACAGAAAGACTAACGATGGAAGAGTATTATTTTATGTACCAGAAGACATGGAAGGGCATGTGTTGTATAAATATCATGATGAGCTAGGACACGTAGGCAGGGACAAAATGACTGAGGCAATACAAAGAGGATACTGGTTTCCAAATATGAAGGAAAAAATTGTTAGCCATATAAAAAACTGCTTAAAGTGTATAGATTTTTCGCCCAAAACAGGAAAAGGGGACGGGTTACTACACAGTATTCCCAAAGGAAACAAACCATTTGATACGATTCATATCGATCATTTTGGGCCAGTAGATGCAGGAAGGTCTAATAAGCATATTTTGGTAGTAGTAGATGCATTTACAAAATTTGTCAGACTATATACTACGAAAACGACAAACACCAAGGAAGTAAAAAAGGCATTAGAAGACTATTTTCGAGAATATAGTAAACCCAAATGTGTGATTTCGGATAGAGGCAGCTGTTTTACTTCAACGGAATACGAAGAGTTTATGGAGGAGTTAAATATAAAACACATTAAAATAGCCACAGGATCACCTCAGGCAAATGGTCAAGTGGAGAGGATTAATAGAAGTTTAGGACCTATGATAGCAAAACTTACCGAATCTGCGAGTGGACTACATTGGGATATGGTAGTGAAAGATGTAGAGTTTTCGTTAAACAACACACAACATCGAAGTACGAAAAGATTACCCAGTGAAATGCTTTTCGGGTTAGCACAAAGAGGAGATATTAGTGATGATTTAAGAGAAAAATTAGATGAAGCAACACACTTAGACAGCGTTAGTGAAAGAAATTTGGAATATATTAGAGAAAAAGCTGAGCAAATCAACGATTAGCACAAATTGAAAATGAGAAATATTACAATGAGAAAAAGAAGCCAACACCGCAGTATAAAGAAGGAGATTATATAATGGTAAAAAATTTTGATAGCACTGCAGGAGTTACCAGAAAATTAATACCAAAAAATAAGGGGCCATATATGATAGCTAAAGTTCTTAAAAATGATAGATTTTTGGTCAAAGATATAGAGGGGTTTCAGTTAACGCGTAATCCTTATCAAGGTGTTTGGAGTGCCCAAAATATAAGACACTGGATGAGAAAAGATAAATTGTAAAAAGATAAATTGTAAAAAGATAAATTGTAAAAAGATAAATTGTAAACTGTAATCATAAGAATAATTGTACAAATTCCTGTTAATTCTAAGAGTAATCTAAGTCAATACACAGAGCAGAGATTGAGGGCAATCTTACAGTCAGGACGGCCGAGTTGTAGTAGGCCCAGTGTTATGGTGTCACTAAGACATACTGACATCTAACCACGGTATTAAACAGTTACAAGTAATAATCAAAGCCCTTACTCTCTGATCTCGCGTATCCCTATCTCACTCTGCCTCACAGGCTAAATAGCTCTCTTGAGAAGAGAGTGATTCTTGTCGGTGAGCAGCAGGGTTAGTCTTTGACAGTCACTTCGAGAGACAACATCTTTGGCGCAAGTTGAATAAAGAGATATAAGTTGTTTAAAGACTACAATTGCTCGTTACACTATTGAATTGAATATTAAATGAAAATTTCATATATTATTTTTGAATATTAAATGAAAATTTCATATGTTATTGAATATTAAATGGAAATTTCATATATTATTGAATTGAATATTAAATGGAAATTTCATATATTATTGAATTGAATATTAAATGAAAATTTCATATATTATTAAATTGAATATTAAATGAAAATTTCATATACTATTGAATATTAAATGAAAATTTCATATATTATTGAATTGAATATTAAATGAAAATTTCATATACTATTGAATT
>JAECWY010002249.1:0-11916 GCA_018151275.1 Drosophila prosaltans
TAAGAGAGTTAGTAATAACACACAACAACAAAGACTGGCACAATCGCGAGAGTAACGGTCACGATAGCGGGCAACGCAAAAACGCGAGAGCAAGCACCACACAAACAACAACACTAATGTGTCGCAAGAGCGCGAATGCAATTAAAAGGGATCAAAAAACACAAAATCAAAGTCTATGTAGACAAAACAACAAAACTTCGAGTTTTGTTATTTAATAAAGCAACAAGTAATAATAGCTTTGAGTGAGTGTTTAAGAACAAGTTACAATTTTTAAATCGCGTATTTTATTAATTGGGCACTATATTCCACGAAATAGAATTTATTATATGCGGGATTAATTAAAAATTAGGTAAAAGCCAGAGCGCAAAAAAAAAATACGACCGACTTCGTTAAAGTGAATAAAGTATTTATATTTTAAATATATATTTTAACTTATTTAATTACTTTAATAATCAGTAAATTAAACAAAATTTAATAAAATAATTGCAACCCTCTCAAATACATTACATAGAGTGTTTAGCGATGGATATGATTTCGATAGTCGCGTCTATCGATAATTATTGTTGCCAGCACGTATTTTACGCCGCCAACTTTCTAGGATTGGCTAGGGACCGCCACATTTTTAATGTATTTTTTTCTACAAATTTATTTTATGGGCGATTGTGAAGAGGGCGTGACAACTTTTCGCCAAAGTAATTTCATTGAACAAGCCGAGGAAAGAAAAATTGTACTATCGATGGAAATTTTTCAAGAGGAACAGAATCAAAAAATTCGATTGATTGAGAGAGTTTCGCCACAATGGCAAAATGACAATTATCAAATCGTCATAAAAGCTGACAAAGCACCACTAGGTGTACATGCTGGCAGACTCAATGCTCCAACTATTGCTGTTATTATGGTTGGGGATCCAGTTGACAAAAGAGCTATAAAAAATTAGCCACTGCAACGCGTGTCCGGAACTGCTAGTATAAATATATATTTATAATTATTTACTGCTTGCAACAGAGTGTTACAAGCTGTGCTGAATGGTTTTAATTATAACATGTGAATACATTACACAGGAACTATATAAGATTCCTTCCATATAGACGGGAAATGACAAGATTTAACGGACCTTAGAAAAAGTTTTTGAAGTGGCTTACATAGAGCCTCAGCAGATAATCTGAGCACACAACCAGGTATTCCATCAGGACCATGTGTGTACACAGGTTTTTCTAAATTAAGAACGCTAAGAAGCGAACTTTCATCGATCGAAGGATCGATAGGATACGATAAGGATAAGGATACGGAAGATTTGCTCGGTATTCCATTCAAATGCTAGTAACTGCACAGTTGGTGGAATCCAACACAAATATCAGATCTAAGATTCTGCCTCTGTTATTTCGCACAGGATTTATTTGGCTAATGATAACTCAAAAAGGCCATCAACGAAGCAGTGAGATATAGAAGGAAGCAACAAAGCAGATTCATCAGATTGAGACCATGGTATTTCTGGTAAATTAAAGTCGCCAAATACGATTAAGACTTCACTATCAGAAAGCAACGAAGAAATTATCGAATAGAATCTAAATGTTTTGCATACACCGTCATGTCGGATTGTGGCGGGTTGTAAGAACTAGTTATGTAGACAGAGAAAGACTTGAATCTGACCATTACACTAACAAACTCAATCTCCAGAATGTCCGGTGAACAGATTTGGTCAGAAGTTAAGGCCGAGTCAACAGCAATCTTAACTCCTCCGCCTACACGAAAAGTCCGATCACAGCTAAAAATTGAAAATTATGCGGAAAGAACAGATTCATCGTTAATATCAGGTTTCAACCATGTCAGTAAACACTAAAATTTTAAATTCAAATGCTAGACTATCTAGAGATAGGAAGCTTAGATTTAAATCCTCTCACATTCTGATAGGTCAGGTGAAGGGAAGAGATTAGTTTTCTGGAACACTTGCCGATGCTGATATTCCGGAAGATGAGGAATTAGATGGAATAGAATCATCAGATTGAGACCACGCTATTTCTGGTAAATTAAAGTCACCAAAGACGATTAAGACATCTTTATCAGAAAGCAAAGAAGAAATACGTCGAATAGAATCCAAACATTTTGCATACAGCGCCATGTCGGAATGGGAATTTCCACACCGATAAATCCAATCGCGTACATCCTTAGCTAACCCGGGCCAAAACAAGTTTCTTCTAATTTGTTTTCTAAATGGTTTTCTGCATACCGTCGTGAGCAGACCTAACACTATTGTGCGCCTGTTTTATAACATCGACTCTCAATCGGTCTGGTATCCAAAGTTTCCAAGAGTTGTTTTCTTGAGATAAATCTCCTTCAAAATGCTCAGTTCGTTTATAAATGAATTTACCGATGACCCTAATGTAAGGAAGGCTAGATGAATTCTCTAAAAATTTTTGTCTTAAATTTTCATAACTATCATCCAAAAATGCGTCGGAATCTAAATCAATTATGGGTTTTACTTCTAATTCTGAAATTTCTTCTCCCTCATTTAATCGGGATAATGCGTGATATCGTGAATTTAAACTGCTGTAAGCGAAAATCCCAACGAGCAAGTCTCCCAGATACGTTTTGCTGTCGCATCAACCAAAGTAAGCTAGAATGGTCCGTAACTACTTCAAATTCTTGTAGTTCCAAATAATAGCGAAACTTTCCTATGCTAAAATGACGCTTAGACACTCGCGTTTCGTGACGCTATAATTGCGTTGTGCGCGACTTAACTTTTTAGACATATAAGCAATGGGCATTTCCTCATTATTCGCAGATAATTGTACCAACACAGCTCCTATTCCAAAATCGCTGGCATCGCAATGGAGATAAAATTTCTTCTCAAAATCCGGATTTTGTAACAGTGGTGCGGTAGTTAATACTATTTTTAAATGTGCCATGTCTTTTTCTGCCTCAGGTGACCAACAAAACTTCCTTTTAGAAGATAGTACTTCGGTTATCGGGAAGGTAAGCTCTGAAAAATTTTGAATAAATCTACGATACCAACCACATATCCCAAGGAATCCTCGAACTTGTTTCAGATTCTTAGGCCTAGGCCAGTTTAAAATATATGAAATTTTTGTGGGGTCTGTACAGACCACTTGGTATTTCAGTTTACCAGTTGGCATCTGGGTACCAGTTGTGGGAGGGGTCATCTGTTGAAGGCCAATAGCAATCCTGGCTTCTTGTCTTCCGTTGATACACCGATTTTTGATAACATATAGCAGCACTAATGTTATGAATATTATTAGCGCTATGTATGAAGCAATGTTGTGATGTTGAATAGGCCGTTGACTAGATTTTAGGTCATATGGTAACTTTATTTTGAATCTGGGCCATAATTGACTACTGAGTTTCTCAAGTTCATTGTAGCTTAGCTGAACATTGGTAGAAGCCGTTTCATTAGTTGAGTTCATCATCATAGTGGAGAAATTCCCAAACCGGGCATATGACTTATTCATTGTGCCAGTGGTTGTAATACGATGTCCAGTTACACGTATTAATGGATTCCGCAAAGTGCAACTTGGATCAAGTATTAATAATCCTCCTTGACTTATGGTGATGCTTGAACTGTTGTCATCGCAGACTGCAGATAACTCCATTGGCGACATTGTGGCAAAAATCCAATGGTTCTTGTAGTACTGCCATGGGAATTTGAATATCCATCGTCATAATTCCTTTATTGCTGATTGCTGGTATGGAAACTAGATTGTATAATTCAAATACTTGTGCTGAGAGCAATGGTAGCGTTACTTTGAATATTACGCGCTTCTTTACAATGCTCCCTTCTGCCTTCATCATTTTATATAATTGTAGAACATCATCGTCTGTGGCAGGAAGTATGTGTCCTGGTGGAAGATGATTTTTTAACTCTTTTAAGTGTTGTTCAAGTTGTTTAGGCGAGAGTAACAACGGTAACAACGAGATACCATTGAAACGTCTTGACAGAATCAGAATGTGCTTGAGATATATCGAGTAGTTGCTGCTCCATCAAATTCAATCGCTTCTCAATAATCGCCTCATCACGCTTGAAGATGTTGATTGTTGAATCAAGTATAGATGTTTGATTCTTTAAGAGTATTACCAAGTATTCCTCATTTGTTTTCACCTTTTCAATAGTATTGGACATTTCTTTTGCATATTCCGAGTCCAGTACTCCATATAGACTCCTGGCGATGTTGCCAATAAAATCAAATGGTGCTCTACGATTTCGTCCTATGTGCAAGAGATCGTTTTCCACTCTCAGTTCCTCTTCCACATTTTGGAAGTGTTTGTACATTGCAGAACAGGCTTGACTTGGTTTTAATCGGGAACACATTTCCCCAATCTTTTTTACCCCGAAAGAAAATGTGTTCATATGGTCCCAATATGGATCCAAATTATAATACGCAATGATTGTCCAGTCAGCTACAGCAAATCTGGACGTTCCAATTTTCTCATAGTAAATGCCAGGTTTGGCACCAAATTTGGTCACATTTACTGATTGGGCCAATGCCAATGGTAACAATAGCAACATCAATAATAACGTTAGAGGCAACGATGCTAAGATTCGTCTTAATCCTTAAACCCGTTTTCTTGGGAATTCTTGGCGTCGTCGTCATCGTCATCCAGTTAATGCTTTTCTCTTGGTTCTGGTGTTCGTAGTAGGGGAGCTAATTTATAAATAGCTCGTTTGTAAATTCCAGATGCCGTTTTTATGTCAACCACACGAATATAACCATCAGGTCCAGGATATAATTTTATAATCCTCCCCAATGGCCATTGAAGAATGGGTACATTATCTTCTTTGAGGCTCACCATCATGCCTTCTTTCACATTGTTAAAAGGCTTCTTCCACTTCGCGGAGTTTTGTAATCCTTGCAGATACTCCTGTGACCATTGTGTCCAAAAGGTATGTTTTAATCGTTGCACCAGCTCCCATTGTTCTGGCAACGATTTCTGTCTGATTGGCTCTAGATCGGGTTGAGCCACCAATGGTTCTCCAATGAGTAAATGTCCTGGTGTGAGAGCAGTAAGATCATTAGGATCACTTGAGTTGGGAGTTAGTGGCCGTGAATTTAATATTGCGTCAATGTTCACAATAATTGTTGACAATTGTTCAAACGTCAAATTGGCTGTGGAAAAATTTTTTAGCAACAAATGTTTTGCTGATTTTACAGCTGCCTCCCATAAACCTCCAAAATGAGGTGACCGTGGGGGAATAAATTTAAATTGAACTCCTTTCTGGTTACACAATTCCATAATTGTACCAGTTGCCATGTCAGAGTAAATCGTTTCACTCAATTCCTTCAATTGGTTGTTAGCTCCAACGAAGTTTGTCGCGTTGTCACAGTACAACGTTTGGCATCTTTCTCTTCGTCCAATGAAGCGTTGTAATGCTCCAATAAATGAGGATGTTGATAAGTCTCCAACCAATTCCAGGTGTACTGCCTTTGTTGCAAAACATACAAATACAACAATGTATGGCCTTATCTGGACGTTTTTTTTTACGCGCGAATCCCAACGGGAGCACTAATTACCCACACCTCCCGCCCAACCGACCGAGGGGCGCTAGCCGCATAACGTACGGCTCGAGTCGCGGGGACAATTCACAAAACACAGACAAGAAGCGAAACTATAGCTAGTTACGTGCTAAATGGGAAAGGATAGAAGTTTTTAGTAAAGGAATAGAGATCTCTGAACTGATTACATGATAAAGACGATTGTAATCAGAACAAAGAACTCGAAAAGGTTCATGCATTAGGTAGTTAGTAGCACATCGTGGAAGTGATAGAGGAATATAGTTTCTAGTATATCTACAAGGAACTGTTAGTTTTACTCGGTTCAATAGCTCGGGAGAGTCTATATCCCCATTAAGAAGCTTATGCATAAATATGACGCCATGCATTAATCTACGGTTAGAAAGGGAAGGAAGGCCAAGTAAAAGGAGTCTACTAGAGTACGAAGGCAAGTTGATATTACGATCCCAGTTCAGTCCACGAAGAGCAAAGAGAAGGAACTGTTTTTGAACTGATTCTATTCTTGCTTTATGTGAATCGTATTGGGGTGACCCTATGCAGGATGCAAATTCTAAAATTGGACGAACCAATGAGGTGTAAAGAATCTTGGGAGTATATGGATCATCAAAATCCTTTGACCATCTTTTTACGAATCCAAGAACACCCATGGCTTTATAGTCCATAAGTACCCCCAAGTCGATTATCTCGCATAGTCTAGTTAATGGAATGTTATTAAGAAAGTAGGTAATCAACTGAGGAGTATTTCTGAAAAAAGTCATGACCTTGCATTTAGATGTGTTTAGGTTTAATAAGTTGTGTTGACACCAAAACAGAAAGTTTTGGAGGTCAGACTGCAGCCGTGAGGGGGATATAATGTCTCTGTAGGTGAGACAAAGCTTAACATCATCTGCATACATGAGGACACGAGAATGAATTATAACGGATGGAAGATCGTTAATAAAAAGGGTAAATAGCAGTGGTCCCAGATGACTACCCTGTGGCACCCCCGAAGTTACTTGGATGGTCCTTGAACTTGAAGACTTGAATAGAACTTTCTGTGTTCTGTCTGTTAGGTATTCACGAATCCAACTAATTAAAGGGCTTGGGAAGCCAATTTTGTTTAATTTTAAAAGAAGAAGTGAATGATTAACAGAATCAAAAGCCTTGCTGAAATCAGTATAAATGACATCAGTTTGTCTTGCATTGCTAAATCCTTCGATCGTTAAAGATGTAAATTCTAATAGGTTAGTGGTAGTAGATCTACGTTTCACAAAACCATGCTGAGATGGTGAAATAATAGATCTACAAAAATGTTGCAGTTGAGAAGTGATTAACTTTTCAAAAGCTTTAGGAATAGCGGACAATTTGGAAATACCCCTATAATTAGACGCGTCGGACTTTTTTCCGTTTTTATGAAGACGAATTATATAAGATTCCTTCCATAAAGATGGGAAATGACATGATTTAACGGACAACAAAAAAAGTTTTTGAAGTGGCTTACATAGAGCCTCAGCACAAAATCTGAGTACACATCCAGGTATTCCATCAGGACCAGGTGTGTACACAGGTTTTACTAAATTAAGCTCGCTAAGAAGCGAACTTTCATCGATCGAAGGACTACAAATACAATTAGACCTTTTTATCTGATAAGGATAAGAAAGATTCGCTCGGTATTCCGTTGAGGAATATGTTGTTGTGAAGAAATCAGCGAACAAATCAGCAATCGATTGATCAGAGTCCGCTGTATTATTTTTAAACGATAATATTGATGGGTGGACAACCATCTTACGTTTAGAATTCACAAAGCTATAAAACTGTTTAGGATCACGGGAAAACTCTAGCTTACAACGCTTGAGGTAATTATTATAGCAGTGCGTGTTAAGCAACATAAAATTGGAGCGAGCAACTGCGTAAAGAGCAAAGTCTGAAGAACGTCCCGACTTCTTGTATTTTTTATAATATCTGGATTTAACATTTTTCAAGTTGGATAGCTCACGAGAAAACCAGGGAGGTCGGTGAAACGACACTGGAGTCCTCAGTGGGACACAAACCTTAAAAAGCGAACCAAGAGTATCATAAAACAATGAGATAGCAAGATCCATGTCTGAGCAACTGTATAAGGATGACCAGTCAGTTCTCAGAATGAGCTCATTCAGTTTAATGAAGTTAGTCTTGCGAAAATTACGGGATTTAGTCACAGGACTGGCACCAACAATCGGTGCACGAAACGACAGATCTACAGATAAATCCAAAGTAGGATGAAAATTGTCTTCAGGCAACACTAGAGGGTCGGTTCTAGTAACTGCACAGTTGGTGGAATCCAACACAAATATTAGATCTAAGGATCTGCCTATGTTATTTCGCACAGGGATTATTTGAGCTAATGATAACTCAAAAAGGCCATCAACGAAGCAGTGAGATTTAGAAGGAAGCAACAAAGCAGATTCATCAGATTGAGACCATGCTATTTCTGGTAAATTAAAGTCACCAAAGACGATTAAGATATCACTATCAGAAAGCAATGAAGAAATATGTCGAATAGAATCTAAATGTTTTGCGTACACCGCCATGTCGGATTGTGGCGGGATGTAAGAACAAGTAATGTAGACAGAGAAAGACTTGAATCTGACCTTAACCTTAAGAAACTCTATCTCCAGAGTGTCCGGTGAACAGATTTGGTCAGAAGTTAAGGCCGAGTCAACAGCAATCTTAACTCCTCCGCCTACACGAGAAGTCCGATCACATCTAAAAATTGAAAATTTTGCGGAAAGAACAGATGCATCGTTAATATCAGGTTTTAACCATGTCTCCGTAAAAACTAAAATTTTAGATTCAAATTCTAGACTATCTAAATAGAGTCTAGGAAGCTTAGATTTAAGTCCTCTCACATTCTGATAGGTCAGATGAAGGGACGAAATTAGTTTTTTGGAACACCAGCAGATGCTGACGTTCCGGAGGAGGAAGTACTAAGAGGGATAGTAAGCCTAACTGGACCTCGAGATTTTTTTTTGGCCGTATATTCTTTTACTAGAATGTGATCCGGCCAAAAACTGTTACTACAAATGCAGTTAATCAGTTCAACGGGAACGCTGATTTTAAAGGAAGATATCTCCCTTGAATAATTAAACTTAAATTTCTCCACCGCAATTTTGGAGACTTGAATTTTTGTCTTAATGTAACTTAAGACGTCATCCGAAGAATGTTCGGGATCAAGCCTTGAAACAAATATGTGTTTCTTTGGTGGTACGCCAGTTAGAGGCCTAAGTACTTGTGTACCTCTAACTCGACAACTATTGGCAATATCAATATTATTTGATGTTTGCCCGGACTGATCGGAAACTAAGGCTTGATTCGTCTGCAAAGAGAGACCATTTCCTGGAGAAACGGAAATAGCCTCATCTTTACGCCCACCCTGGGGAACGGGGGTATTGAACGAAATGAGCTGCGGCGGATTGGTTGTTGGCAGCGACGGGGATTGTGGTATCGCGACAGGATTAGGTACCGGCAGATGCAAGGAGAGATTCCGCATATTGGTTTTCTTACGCTTAGGGGACTCGTTCAACAGTTTGTAGCTGCTGAATTCCATCTCAAAAGCGTTAAACTCATCACAAAGTTTACGAAAACCAGATGACAGTTTCTTAAACTTGTCCCTGGTCTGCCTCATAAATACCCGCATTTCTAATTCCACTTCTCGGCATGCGTCACATCCCCATTTGAGGCCACCTCTTTGCTCCAAACTATCCCTCACTTTGGCCGTGTAGCCAGCACATTTAACGTGCATGACATTGTCACACAGCCAGCAAGTGAGAAACACATTATGGGGCGCAGGGGGGTTCAAACACTTTCTGCTAGAACAGACGGACATAATTAATTAAGTTTTTACTTAAAAATAATAAATAAATCTTCAAAGAACAAAGGCCAACGAAAAAACTCACTCAGTTTTATTAAGCAAATTCGACACTGGGGTCAAACTTGCAGAGAAAATTAGTGCAGAATCTAAGAGAATTAAGCACTACACAAATACACGAAACACACGCGAGACAGAGATGGATGCGAGCGCGAGTAATAGAAGTTAGAAAAAAAGAAAAAAAGAAAAGAGGAGAGCGGGAGAGCCAACAGCACTGCACATGCAACAACAATGCGTTGGCGAGAGCGGTTTTAAAAACGGTAAGAAGCACAAACGCAAACGCAAGAGCAAAGATCAACAAGAACAACAACACTGCTGTAAAAAGTTTTGTTGTTATTACAAAGAATAAGTTCAATGCTTTGGTTTTGCGTTTGTTTATTTAAGCAAACAAAAAGAGCAAAGTTAACAATTCAATTAACAAAATGTTAAGAATATTATTGCTAAGTAATTAGCTGAATTTTTAGGCAGGCGCGATGAGTTTAAAAACCGAAAATAAAAGAAAATATGCAAGAGCACAGAAAACACGTCAATCCACGATGAGAAGTGAAACGAATTTTTGTGATGAATCCAGAAAGGTCCGCAGTAATCCACACCAGAGATGAGGAACGGTCTATTTTGAGATACGCGATGTTCAGGTAACTCTCCCATTATTTGTTTAAAGAGTTTTGGCCTGAATCTTGTGCAGGATACACAATTTTGTATCACATTCCGTATCATCAATTTCACTTTTTTGTCCACATTTTGACAACGGTATTATTATAAGGCAACAGATATGGATTTCTTGTGTCTCTTGACACTGGAGCTTGTTGTAGTCTGGTCGCTACTCGAATAACCGAATTTTCATCAAGCACCAAAGGTAATGATGATAAATTACTCTTCTTGCCCATAGGTTGCTCTGGACGATTTCTGAGATGACGAAGCTCATACTCAAATTCACCTTCCTGAATTTGTTTGATTATAATTATTCGAGCTTGTTCCAATTCATCCAATTCCAGTTGAACAGTCTTCCTTCTGTTTTGTGCTTTGCAGAACCGTAATACGTATGCAATAATTCTTTGTAATAATTCGTGTTTTTGTGGTTTATGTTATAAACCCATCATCCCCTCCAGAAGCAGGAATGCTACTCGTCATTGGCATACTGAATACTTTGGTTTTCCGCTCTGAAGTATCAGTCACATGTTCTGATGCTTTGAATGGAGCTGGCCAGCGAGATTGTGGCCCATGTAGGTATAATGGTCCATATAACCATAAATTGTTTGATGTTAGCTGATATTCCTCTTGATAGGACATCTGCAGCATTTAGAGCTGATGATACATGCCTCCATTGCGTTGGTTTGGAAACAGCATGTACTTTTGTAAGCCTGTTGGCCACAAATGTATGGAACTGAGATGTCCGAGAATTAATCCATGACAGTGCAATTGTTGAATCTGACCACAAGAAAGCTTCAACATTTTCCGCTTCCATCCGGAGATCGTGTCGAACTCTGTCCGTGAGTTCTGCTCCAAGCACTGCTGCACATAACTCAAGACGTGGCAATGATTGTTTTTCTAGTGGAGCTACTCGTGACTTTGCACACAGTAAACGCACGGTGATCTGACCATTTTTGTATGTGGCCCGAATGTATACAGCAGCTCCATATGCCTTTTCTGATGCATCTACGAAGGTGTGTATCTGGCGTGCGGATGGCACCTTTCCACCATATATGTGCCTGGGCATTTGCATTTTATTTAGTTCTTGCAGTTAGCAGGTAAATTGGCATCCATCTCAAATTTTTCAGATGCAATATGTTGCAGTAAGATTTTAGCACGTACTACAACAGGTGCAAATAGTCCCAAAAGGTCAAATATTTGTCCTATTTCAGATAATAGAACGCGTCTTGTTATCCCTCGAGTATGTAGTTGGGCCTTTCCGCAGAGCGTGTCTTCTTTAGGCATCCAAATTATGCCTAAAGTTTTCACACTTAATTGTTCCAATGCATCACCCAAATTAATGCTGCTGCATATGTCGTCCTTTGAGATGTCCTCAAATAGCGGTGCATTGTTTGAGCACCATTTCCTCAAATTGAATCCGGCTGGTTTAAGAATTTTAACCAGCTCCTGCCTGATTTGTAGTGCTTCTGCCAAACTGTCTGCTCCTGAAAGGCAAACATCCACATAAAAGTCATTTTTTAATGTAGTTGCTCCTGAGGCCCACTTTTCCTTGTTTTTAGTTGCCAAATACTCCAAACTTTTTGTTGCGAGGTAAGGTGCCGAAGTTGTTCCACAGGTAACTGTCTTCAAGCGATAATATTTCAATTTTTTATTTGGGCTGTCTCTCCAAACAATCATTTGATTGAATTGATCATCTGGATTTACCCATATCTGTCGGTACATTTTTTCTATGTCCGCAGTGAAAACATATTTATGCGTCCTAAACCTCAGTAGGATTGAAAACAGTTGACTTTGTACCACTGGTCCTGGGTACAAGATATCATTTAAAGATTTTCCTGTTGATGTCTTACATGA